>JANHQD010002542.1:0-44415 GCA_024721195.1 Marasmius sp. AFHP31
AAAGCCGTGAATCTCGTAGGCATCTCTTAACCTCTTTGTCCTGAGAGACATGGAATGAACTAACATCGAACAAGATTACCAGGTCATTCTTTCAAACAATCCTAGCTTCACCATGTGCTACCGAATCTTATAAGGAGACAGCTGCAGCTCGAGTAAACCCCGGAAGCCTCATACCACCATGCCCGCCATACTTGCATTGACTCCAGCTTCCCAAGGATCTGCACAGACGGGAACCAAAGTACGTGAACCACTCCCTCGATGTTGCATAGTTGGACTGAACATGACTTTTGTTTTCGATCAGCGTTGGACCACTGGTAAACGAAGACTCTCGTTCACGTCGACGGAAACGGTGCTTACAGCCCTTATACAGTACGTTGGGGACGTAGTCCTACCCTGTCTATTCGCCGTCCTCTCGGCCCAAATATGTGCATTTTAAGACCTCGTTCTTTTTGATCCCTTAACTCATGCCCTCGTTACGGATTTTTATCAGATATATACTATCTCACATCCGCTGCCAAAGATAGATGGTTCATCAAGGCCGTCGTGTATGGAATCTACGCTCTTCTCACGGCGCGAGTGGTATGGTCAGGCCGAGAGGGATACAATCGGTTTGTCTCTCAGCATGCTTCTCAACATTGGCAGGGACAGTTCTTTGTACCGACGGTTGGTGGCGTAGGTAAGTACTTCTCGGGCGATCGAGGTTTCACAAGTCCTGAAAATCTGCGGTAGTCGGCCTGGGTGTCGAAGTGTTCTATGCTTGGCGTATCTCTGTTTCATCGCAAAGCAGAACAATCCCCGTGGCTTTGATCGCGGTATGATTGGTTCATGACGTGAAGTTGTTGCCCGTCTCATCTCTATCTTGATCTGAAAATCTCCGTGATAGGTTCTGCGGCGGCAATCACGGCGGGAACGTTTGGTGCGAAAGCTGGAAGCGTGGAGAACCTGCGCAACTCTCCGGAGTTACCGATAGTCACTGCGGTGAGTTTTTTGTATCTCTTGTTTCTCCCTCGATTTTTTGATCTCAATGCTCCCCATTTGATAGATATGGTGCCGCACGTCTGCTCTATGTGATATCCTCATCGCAGCTTATATGACCTACTTGGTGAATATTCCGTCTCATCTGAGGAGATAACGACAATATTCACTTCTCCCAGCTCACTCGGGATGAGTTTCTAATCAGGATACCAAACGCGTTATCGTGAGAATCGTACGACTCACCATCGAGACCAACGCACTCACAGGTAAGTCATGCGTTCTCTCCTTGAACCTCGTCAATAGTCAACCTCAGTAACGTCTCTCCCAGCCGCAATAACGGTCATAACAGCTGCCCTGCTCCTAGGCACAAAGGATCAAGGCTATTACATCATTTTCTTTCTCATTCTCCCCAGCATCTACGGAAACACTCTCCTCGCGATGATGAACTCGAGGATCAGGTTATCTCATGGTTCATCCGGTCAGACGACATTGTTGGGTTAGCGGCGATACGTCAACGGGAAGCATTCAAAGCCAAGGCTGCAGTCATTGTAGTCGGTGTTTCACCGCTGCCCATTCCGACATGCGGTTTTTGGCATCGAGAGTGCCACAATCACCTTGTGATGAGGATACTTCTGCGATCAGCACAGAGGGTGTACAACGGGATAGTTTCGATTATAGACTGCATGATCTGAGGACTGATACTAAATTGCGAAACCGATCAACTTTTGTATGTATTTTATGATTAATACACGATTAAAACATGTATCTTTCTATCCAAGCATTAAGACGAGGTCCTTCAGAGTCTTTCTGCAATGAGGAAGTTGTGGTCTCATTCTCAAGCACAGCACAACTAGGTGTCATCCGTCTCAGAGACACACTTTCCGTCAGGAGGAGTACCTGCATAGACCTGTCCATCACCACAGCACTGAATGTGCGAATCAAAAAAGTCGTTGTAAGCCCAAAGTAGAAGAAACTCGAATAGCAAGGTGAAGGGGAGACTTACCACTCCGGCGCTGGTTGTTTGATCATAAATGACAAGTTCTCGGCCGACCGGGCAACAGAGATTTGCATCAGTCGTCTGATTGAATGCAGTATAATTGTCAGTTTCGTTCCCGGCGCCTGAGGGTAGCCGCTCACCTCGTCAACGTATTTTCTGCTGTTACCGCCGGGGCAGTCAATCGTTATCTGTCGACAGAAAAAGTTCCCCGATCCCGTAGGATCTTCTACGACTTCAAAACCTGGTGGGCAAGCGTCGTCTTGGGCCCGAGCGATAGCGAGTAGGAGGGGCAAGAGGGTAGCAATGATTGGAAGATAGCGCATCCTTGGTTTTGGTCAGCTTAGCGAAGGTTAGATGGTTGTTCGTACGGGTCAGTGAGCGCTGGGTGTGTATTTGTACTACCCACTTTCATGTACGCACGTTTAGGACTGCAATGAGCAGAGTGAAGGCTGGAACAGATATCGTGATGATTGGACATCTTGAAGAGAGAGGGCGCGATTGACGTCGTGAGCTGCATGTATGGAAGGCGGAGGTTTGAGAATATTGAGCCTTGAAAAGCGTTGATGACTCGAGAAGTAACAACTTGTCGAGGACAGTTCCTGAAGACGGACAACGGTGATTAATCAGGTACTTCTCGAGATATGTCTGAATGGCAGATATTCAAGAGATCATTGATAGTATCTGCGAAAGCATGTGTGGTCTCTCTTGGGGTCGAGGGCACCTGCAATGCAAAAATGAATGGAGGCCGGAAGGATGAACCGTGATCGAATGGAAAACGCACGGTAAAAGTCCAATCGAGCTTTCATAGCGTCCGAGAACCCACCGTTATGTCAGTTGACTTCCAGCCTGAAGCCTTCAAAGGGCTTTCCCACATTCCCGCTTGCCGGCCTTATTTTCGCCCCACTGACTTCTTGGCCGCAACTTTCAACTGGGTCCAAGTCGAGTTCGTCAGCTTGAGAAAGAGGCAACAAAGCGATGGACATATGTTGGGCGAGACAGTTTTGTCTGGCAACGAGGCTTTGCAGCACTCCTGCTCCCATGTGTAGTAATATCCTCCGATTGAGTAACGCTGTATCCCTGGAATCGTCAATGGGAACACGGGCTATGGCGACGTTAGACTCAAAGAACACTTCCAACTCCGACTCGTATAACTGGCCTGATGACAGTCGGGCTATCTACTATAGCCCTAGACCTCTTGTTTTTCCGTATAGCCTTGACCAGCGAAGTTACGTGGAATATACCCAAATCCGAGCCCTTCTCAATACATCGTTGCTGACGATGTGGCTGTTATGGATAGAGAAGACCAAAATCACTGACTGTGTAACGATTGCCTTTGACATCTGTTGGTCCGAGTACAAGTCGAGGTGTGAGCGCTTAATTCACAAAATTCTTTCTTTCTCCGGGCCGATCCCGATCCATCCTCCTTGTTTCACGACACCCACCACTCCGAGGCTCGTTCCTGTTCTTCCTTTCCTCTCAACAGTCTGTCATCTCAGAGCGGCCTGAGAAACAATCTATCTTGGGGAGTTACGGGTGGGTTGCGAGTCGAAAATTCATGTTCATAATGTCCGAAAGATTCTCTGAGGTGACCAAGCATTTTCCGTTCGCTTATCCAACAAGTTGATAGCCTTGACTCTGAGCGACGCTCGATGGCGACGGAAACGAGGTTTGCGTGTGTCTAGTGGCTAAATCCGATAATAATAGGAAGTCAAAGAACAGCCTTCAAGCCCACTATGACAAGTCGAAGAGGTTCGATTTCAGGAGGTATCAATGAAAAGTTGATGATACGACGATAACTAACGACGTACCTCCGAGCTACATGTTCTGGTGATCAGATCCCTCAACTCATCGTTGGGTTGCTCAATTTGAAGACCTACAAAGGACTCGATAAACGCTTTGTAAAGCAGAAGGCTCGTCAAAATTTGACAATCGAAGGATTTTACCTGTAACAAAATACTCACCGAGCATAGTAGGTCCATCCTTCTGTATGTTTTGAGGTGTACGAAATATTTTCGATTCGATTCGAGCAAGTAAACAAGGTGATGTTGTAGCGATGATGGTGGTCGTGGAAGTCGTTCAGATGCCGCGAGATGAGCTCATATTCGACCCGACTCCCATGATGCCGTTGCGTTCCCCACCCCCACTATGCTGTCGTACTTCACAACTTGTTTCGGAAGCCCCAATATATAGGATTAGGAAGCTCAAGAATCGTTTGACTATGGCAAACTCGAAATCGCTGTAACAACCCCTTTTGGCTGCGGCTGGGATGGATCATCCACGCCACGAATCCACTCAAAGCCGCTAGTAGAACATCCACATCGTCGTTGTTTTGAGCACAACAACTGCGAAATGCTCAGATTTCATCTGCAGTTCTCCTTCACATGTACCCTCAATGTTTGGCCTATACTTCGAACTGAATCTATTCACGCCCTCATCCTCGGTCTTAGTCTATTCGAACCTGGACCAATATTCCTGTTCAATTCCGACGTGATACATCCCGCCAACCTGGTCATGCAGCATACATGGCATACTCACGAGTCATGAAGTAAGATCCACTTGTAAGTTGCCTTGTACTCCGGAGATCTTCTCCGTCTGTGGCACCTTTACTAGTCTAATCAGACCATCCTCTGTAGCCATTCTCTTTATCATCTTTTGCCGGAGACACCGTACCCGTATTCACAGGATACTGTGGGACGATGGGCGAGCCGCTCTCGCTGCGTTGACAGTGATTGTGGGGTTCCTGGTGGTTGATTGGGTCAAGTGGGGCATATCTCAGTAACGTAGAATACGATGATCCAGGCCTAATACTTCCTTCATACAATCAAGTCCAGCCTCGAGGCCTTGAGACGAACCCCATCACATACAAAAGGAAACGTACGCTCATAACAGCCCTCTTCAACGTCTTTTTCATTTGGGGTGTCTGGTCAGCTCGATACGCTGCTTGACAGGGCAACATGACTCTTAACCTCTATTCCATCTTCACGGACCACGATCACTAGGTCTTCTCGTGTATCCTCAGCTCTTCGTATAGCTCGCATCCCTCCGAACTCTCGCCACCGAGCCATTGCGATAACCTTTGCAATAGATTGCTTTCTCACAGGATTTGCTCTCATCGTGACTGCGACCCTGTTGATCGTCCTATTTTACTCAACGGTGGCGGCAGTTCAGTGGACCGCAACTCCACAAATCATAGGCGTATACCAAATTCTTCACCGTCCTGTGCGTCAAACGTCAAATACCTCATCAAGAGCTTCCTAACGCCTTCCTTACACTCTCGCCGATGTCATAGCATCCGTTATACTGGTTCTTCTCCTACTCTACGTGTTTTGGGGTACTCGTTCCCTCCCGAAAACTGTGTCGACTTGTGCTGACGCTGATGACATGAATCGTTTAAACAGTGGCTTTGGTGAAGAAGAATGTAAAAGCAGTATCTTATGCTCAAAGCATCTAAGTGGGTCCTATCTTTCCGCTACGACATCCTTTCCCGGTGTTCACTCACTTGACTCTTGTGCCACCATCCATAAAGCTCCCGACCCCCGGGAGGTCTGCAACCTCATCATCATCATCACGCCATTTTTCCCGCTTGAGGAAAGGATCTTCCGGCGATGCGGAAGAGGAAGAAGGAGAGATCCCAGCCAACACTGGGGAGTATGCGGTACGGGTTACCAGGCATGCTCATCCATGCACTACGACGACGCCACGTCTCAATTCGACGGGGCTTGCTTCAGCTGAGACGCAGTTGACGGAACTAGATAGGATTCAGATTGAAACGTTCTTGCTTGGCTCGATACCATACTCTCAGATCGGCGGGAGGTCGAGAGAACGGGTTAAGACTCCTATGAGAACCCAAAGGTCAGCGGGGTGGACACCAGCGCACCGATGGATCTCATCACGACTGGGCCTTTTTGTAGCATAGGATTTGTACTGCGTGTTGTTGCACTTGTACTTCAGCATGTTTCGAGGCATTTTGGACTTAAAATCCGTGTCTATACGTTCGAACGAACAAACATAAAAATTGAATTCCTATAAGTCCTAATTGCCCAATCATGTAAGGGGTCGGTATATAAAAGATACATCGATGAAAGCAACCGTCTATGAAACATTCAACCCCTCAAAAGCCTCCATCCTCCTCTCCCTCAACACATCCTGTACAATCCGCGCCTGGTCCCCAGGCCACAATCCAAAGGCCCGAGTTTTCAACCACCTCTGTAGGAACGAGCACCACAAAAAAGAGATGGTAGCAAAACCCATCACTCATAAAACTCGTTCTGCTTACTATTCGACCCGCACGGCAACGTTGTCCCGTACGCTTGACGCGGAAAAGGTGTCCAAGCTGAATGGTTCCAGTTTCAACCGTTTGTCGGTATCGGGATCGGTGACTCCTCCCAATCTGGACTGGGAGACCTCGAAAGGCGTGGGTATAACTTTATTCAATCGAGATAGCGGGGTCAAGTGTTCGTTTGTCCGAGAACAGAAGTGGCGGAGGAGGAGGGAGATCTGGAGATCTGTTTTGCGGTGCGTGCGAGAGATGGACGATATGCAGATACGGGAGGGGGAGAGACGGACGTACTATCTTGTTCTGTGCCCTTGGCACAAACTGCTTGAGTAGCGCCCGTCTTTGGATACGTACAGTTTGTGCGTCGAGGTCTTCCACCCAGGTGCAGGCCCAGGATATGGTAGGGCGTTCGGGGATTTACCGTTCAAACCCGCCGTGTGTCTTGAGGAAAGAACGAATGAGGGTTGGTGATGCCTGGCTCGCCGATTGTAAGTCCAGTAATGTAGCCTACGAGTCAATCCGATGTAATAAATCGTAACCAGGGTGGGAGGGAGGTTCAGATCAACTCTGAACTCAGGGGACCTGCAGGCGGACCTGTCGCGAAACAGTGAGGTGGAAGGTTTTGAAAGCTCCCGGCGCCGAAAAGTGAAGGTGTAGAGTCTGAATGACTTTTGTGGTCTTGACAATGCCTTGTTCTAATTTGTGGGTTGATGTAGAGTTCTGATACGACGACCGGCCAAGCATTCACGTTTAGCATCAAGATTGGGGCTCGCTAGAAGATGGAAAAGCCAAGATGGGAGCAGAAGGGTCGACAGTAAGTATCATCGGTGCAAGGCAAAGCTGAACCGAACGTACTGGGACCGAATTATTGAGCGAGCAATACCCTGGTAGTCACTCTTAGGAAAACATATTGAGATATAGTCCTTTCAGAGGACATTTGCAAGCGTATTCCGAATACCAACCATTGAGAGTGGGCCTCGAATGGGCCAGGGCTAGTATGACGCACCGCCGGCCGAAAATTCAATATTTGACTCGGTGATGAGGAGAGGATGAAGTTTGTCGCGGCAGGATGGTGAATGCCACTTGAGGAACACAAAAATGGGGGAACGTCGCAGTTGCCCGTGGTGGTTTGCGGAGAGGTGAGAAGTTGGACCATGGGCGCTTGTGGGCGCTTTCCAGAAGCGTATGACTCAGTTCCGGGCCGATGCCGATCCATCCTCCTTGTTTCACGACACTCACGACGCCCACCACTCCGAGGCTCGATAGGCGGAAGATACGACTCCGTGTGCACTCTCTGCATAATTCTTAGGCCACTCTCGAATATATCAGCATACAACCGACAAAATACCCAACACATCACGGATAAGGGTTACGAATTAGATTGGAGTCGGGACTTTGGGCGCGAATAGAAGACTCGAGAGGATGTTTACAACGGTGAGCGACCTTATCGAGACCCAATCGTGGTTGTGACAGAACTCAATCATATCGATAAACATTGGGCCCGGTTCTGGATCTGAGGCGCTGTGTGGGCGTAGCACGGCTTAGGTCTAAACATGGAATTGCTGTCGAACAAACAGCGGGTACATCGCATGTTCTGATGGCAGCCTTAGTCTGGGCTACTCGTGGGGCCTCATCTGGGTTGTTTCCCTACCACCACCTTCCCTCCCCTAACATACCGTCCATTAGGTCCAATGATATCCCATTTCTTTCGAAAGGCAAAAAAGACGACGATTACAAGCGGGAGCGGCAGCTTCAGTCACGTTCAAGGAGATCAAATCAACTACACGACAACAATCGTTCGAGCAGAGGAGAAGGAACGCACAGAGTTGGACGAGGTAAGCGGGGAGGCCCGTATCAGTGTTCGTATCTGATTCTTCTCCAGTATTTCGAAGTGAAGCGGGGCGCAATTTGCAGGCTCAAAAACATCCACATAGACCAGTACCTGCGGGACAACGAAGATCAATGTCGATGCCAAATTTGTGAAGAGGGTCGAGTTCAACAAATTCAAGCCGATAGGTTAATCTGTACGGCGGAACTTGTGGACAGACCTGGTAGAGTATTCACAATGGTTGAATACAGGGGCCCAGACGCGAAAAAGGTACGCCTGGGATCAACTCGTTGTTTGTTTGACGGATGCTAAACTCGTTCCAGGTGTTTGAAAAAGATTTTGCTATGTTGATGAGCCTGTGCATTTTATCTCTCCTCCCATTGTGCGGATGCTCAAATCGTTCTAGGACATCGAACGGACTTCAAATGTACGGCTACAACCTGTCGACAATTCCATCAATATTGGTATACAATGGTACGTACCAATTGGATGCCAAAGGTTGAGTTTCGCTGACTTGTTCCTTCAGAGCTGGTCCCGGCTGCGCAGGTGAATACAGGGCTTGTAGGTCGTATGTATCTGAATAGTATACGTGTAAGTAGTCAGTATAATATCCGAACACACTTGAATAAACTGTTTACAGCGGCAATTGGGTTGCGGGGCAGAAGAGATGTGGTTGGATCCAAGGAGGGGAGTGTTTTGCCGTGGTCTACCGGGGCCAACCCCCTGGCTTCGTGGTTGGACTCTCGATAATGAGGAACTGCCTTTGACCGCAGAGCTCGTTCAAGAAGACGTTTTATTGCGCTTCTTGGCGGGCCTCAAGTCGAAGCATGTCGATGACGTTGTCGTCAAGGGAGTCGCTTATTCGGGTGCCTCGACTTTTGTGCCTGAACGAGTCCTTCGGCCGACGGTGATTTCGACGTTGACCAACGCCCCCATCGCGGTCGCAAACAACACCTGGACAAGTTTTCATGGTACTCTTTCAGATCAAAAATTGCTGGCAGATGGGATGACAAGGTGGGTTCTGAAAAATCACCCACTCCTTCCATCTAACACCTCGAGTAGATTCACGCTTGCTGGTGGAGACCTTCTTCGGTTGACGTGGAATGGGGATGCACTGAGGGCGTGGATGGCACAAGCCTGGAGTGTTTTTGGTGCGCGTGGAATATCTATGGAAGAAGATTTGAGTGTCTACCGTGTGTCCTCGTTTTCCACTCCCCTTCCATCTACTAACATCTTTCAGACCTTGTTTATCCTTACACCTATTTGTCTGGCGACCTTTCATACTCTCCAGACCGTCGACGATCCCGACAACCGATCTATCTCTTTGTCCGACCACCTCCTTTCGACTTGGACGATGGCTACACCTCTTCCGTTCATTTCTGGTCCTTTGATGAGGAAGGCCAGTCTCCGCTCTCGCACAACCTCTGCCAAGACTTTGGCCTTCCAACAACGTTCAGCATCTCTCAATTTCCCTACTCAGTGTCTTGGTCAAATGATGCCTACGACTCCCTACGCCAATATCAACTCCTCCGAGGGTTTGACCTGTCCACCACCGATTTCGCTCGATCTCTCGGATATGACAAAAACATCTACCAAACTCCGAGCAACTCAGATCAATTTGCGCAGGTTAATGAAGGTTCGTTCCATCCATCTCCTCCCTTTGCCGTTGTCTGATCCCCTCTGATTTTATTGGCAGAGCCTCCCCTCAAGGATGGAGCCTCGATGTTGGCGGCACACGTCTCAGCACCTGAAGATCCCATGACAACTCAATCAGCTCAGAAATCATCAGAATCCACAGCCTCCAGCACTCGCCAAACATCTCTGTCTACCCATTTAGTTGCGGAGACCGCTGTGAAATATGACGCAGAACCCGAATCCACCGCGAGCCTATCAACAAAAACGGAAGGTCCGTCAAATCACTGGGCCAAACCCGGATTCCTGAAGAAATGGTGTACGTACTATATTTCATCCACGCATGTATACGTTGAGGTTCTGATGTACAATCTCCAGGTAATTTGGTGTCGCAGACTGTTGCCCGCGTGAATGATTTAGATTACTCCGTAGTCGCATGCTAGTTCAAACTTCCGTATCATCCTGACTTCCCTTGTAATTATCGCCCGATTTTGAACTTGTATGTAACTATATTCTGGTCACCCATAATCCTCCCTCCCTTGTTAAAAGTATCCAAGAGCTCCAACACCACCGCGCAGACCCTCGACCTCGACATTGGAGATATTGATTGAGGCAAGGTAATGTCAGAATTCGGTCCGTTGCAAGTTTAGCTCTCGCGACCTGTGCTCATCTTAGTCTTTAGTTGCGTTTACACGGAAATCAGAATAGGTTCTTCCCCGTCACCGGTGTTGTGATATGGCCCGAAAAGCTTAGATATCCAACGGTATTTGATACATGACTTTTTGTTCCGAGTTTACGAGGTTCAACACGATATTCAAGAGTGCATTCTCTACCAACAGTCGGGCCCTGTGCTCCCTATCCCATACAGTATCCACTGTATCCTAGTCCTATGAACACAATCAATCAGTTTTCAGTCAAAGCGATCAAATTGAACGTCTCACCCTCTCGTGTTATCCCAAATCCACGGCGGATCATGCCCAGCTAAAATCTGCAATGACAGTGCTTTGACGGATTCAATTGGTGGCTATGATATCCCTACAAGCACATTCCAGGGTTCGGACCAACGAATCTGTTCTCCAACAGCCAACGGGTAAGATCAGTGAGGCCTATGCCATCCCGGTGAAAACGATTCAAACATACCTCGTTGCACAAACACATCGCTTCCGTACCTTCCTCATCGAGACCCAGCCTCTCGTAACTTCAGTAAGGACACAAAAATATCAATGCGCCTATAAAATCTGTTGTGAATGGTGAGGCTTGACGATCCTGAAAGTGGAACTAACGTACCCTCGCAAAGACTGCCATTCGATACCTCCCTTCCAAGGGTTGTCCTTCGAACCATCATGATTGCCATGTTCCGAGAGGCACGAGGAATCTGTGGGGCATAGACCTGATGATCCTTAAGGAATCCTTCTCAGTGACCGAGCACGTTTTAACGTCCATTTTGATGAGTCGAAAACATTGACTTTGAGGGATGTTTGATGGCCATTGAAATCAGATTGTTGTGCACCTAAATCATGGCGAGGGGCTGGCGGTACGGAGATGAATAGTAGCAACCACAGAAATGGCCTTCGAGCCTATGCGTACAACCTTCAGAACGGATTTAGAGAAATTTTGATGATATGGCGAATTGACGACGTACCATCCAACCTTCCTGTGTCTGTGTAACTCCCAATTTGCCCCTCCTTGCCCTTCGTACGTTGCCCTAGTTGGCCGGGTTGAACGCGTCTGAGGCTTATGGATTGACTGTGAACGGTAGGACACTCGTCAAAATTGATGAACAACGTACTGTTTTTGCCCAAACCAAGTGCATATCTAGAACGTTCATTTATCCTTGTGTATGTGTTCAGCTGTTTCGGACGGCATGAGGAGTGCTAGATTTTGAACGTGAACGAGTGAGAGAGGGAGTGGTTTGATGGTCATCGCGGTCGTGGAAAGAGTTTGGATGCGCGGCCCGGGTGAGTCACCATGATCCTGGACCTGACTTTCATGATTAATCTCGTATCCATAGACTGTGGCTCTCTATTCGTCCTTCCTATCTCGATTCTTAGAACCGGCGTTGCACGAATTTGGACATTCAACAACCATCTCAACCACGACCTCACAATTGGAGTATTGGCCTTTCTGCTGTGTTGAGGTGGAAATCGTACTATGTTCATTCATCTCACCTCATTCAAATCCGCTCTAATCAACTCGACAGCGTCATTTTTGTGGCCCGGTAGATGAAGGAGGGAACTCAGAGCTGTGTCGAGAAATGTGGACTGGGGAAAGAAGGTCGGGTTGGGACTTGGATCGTTGACAAAGCTTGAACTGAACAACTCCGTTTGGTGGGCTCGATTGAGCCTTCTAGAAACCGTTGTGAGACTACCCGTATCATCGTCGTTCTACTCAGAAGCCGCGAAGAACTCACAGCGGTGTGGAACCCTTCTCTCCCGACGAACTTCGCAACATTCAACCAACATTGGACTGCTCCCCTCTACTTTGGATCCCAAGTTGGCGCTCTCAAGCTGAACTTCTCTCTTCAAGTTCCGGTGCCCATCTACCCGCTTCAACCCAACCACACACACATGTTGTCGTGCCTCTCGAATATTACAAACCGGACACTCACCATGCCCTATATATTGGAGCTGGCCTGAACTTATAGTCGAGTTGAGGCTTGCCTTTGTTTGCTCCAACATAATGTCCAAATCGCCCAGGGATGTGTCGTCGGTCTAGACCGTGACTGATTAATACCTCACCCTCGTTCCATTCACTCCGCAACTGTTCAGGACGACTTGTGGCCACGCCAATTTCCGAATCGCCTTGTCCTCGTACCTCGGGGAACTTCGCTGGAACGGACATTTATTCCAGTCATAACAAGTGAGAAACGCGTAAACTGACCTAAGCACGATAGGTTTTCCTACAAGGTGAATCAAAGAACGCGCAGTGTTCGATGAGGTGAGTATAATTGACACTGCGTGCAAGTAGGTGGTTCTAATGCATTTGCGGTCGTGCTCTTGGGAACAGTATGATCTACAAGCTGAAGGGGCGGCCTTGCTGATCCGACGATATGGAACAACTCTGACCGTTGTCTCTTGGGGCGACATTTGATCCCTCGTTCCGAAACAACGCCCGGCATCTCAACCGTCACCTCAAATTCAAGTACAAGTGTTCCATACACGGACCGGGTACGTGTCAAGAACTCGGGAAGATCAGCTCTCGCCTGTATAACTTATTCAATGCTTTCAGTAGCGGAATGTTGACATATCGCCCGAGTTTGAACCCAATTCCGTTTGACTGCGAGGTAAGTGAAGCTCTCCCTGTCCGTAACTTCTCAGTTTGTCTGCTCGAACCATCCTCTGGACTTCAAGTAGGACACTATTCACGGCTTATTGGCCACTCTCGTTGGTGGCTCCTAGACACGTCGGTCAGATTCGTCTCTATCTGGCCGTTCGACCTTTGCTTAGTTTCATATCACCAGGAAGTGTAGGCCCGCCGCAAAAGCTGCTATCACTCCGTACCAGAGGGCACGCCTTCGCTACGTAAGAGCATGATTGTGGCGGGAGAGATTAGGGAGGGGATGGCTGGGACTCCGACGGTGGAGACCACAGTGGATGGGGCTCGACTATCGTCTCTAAACTCGCTATTATGCCACACTAATCCGTCTTCTACGAGGAGTGGGAGATAGAATCAGCTTGATTCACCAATGATCGCGCCGGGTGTAATCTTGTATGTGAGCGCATGTAGATTGATATAAGAGTTGACGATTTTAATACATTTCTAGCGTTGTTATATGCGATGGTACGCAACCTGCATACAGAGCATCACCTCACGCGTGGCAATGATGCTACGGGTAATGAGTATTGGTCGTAGAATGGATCATGGCCAAGCCAAACGGGGTTGATGTTGGGATAGAGCTCCCCTGACCATTTTCCTTCATGGCAACCCAAGTCGGTAATCATTCCGCCGAGAATTCAATTCCACCGTGACTGATTTGCTCGCGCCTTGCATCATCGTCCGGTTAAGTACGACTAGGTTTATCGAGTCGTCGACAGCTCGAGTGAACTGCAAGACGTTGAGCAAGGCTAGGTCTGACCTGACTTTCTCGGCAGCGGAATCTGTTAACAACGCGGACGGCTCCAATTTCGAATCCAGTTGCGCTGCACTCCAAGGTGAGTGCAGCCTTCCCTGTCTGTAACCTTCGAGCCGCCTTCCGATCTCTAGTGAGATTGGTAGACCTCATCGATCTCCATCTGGTTCTGCCTTGAGTGACAACAGCTACTTTGGTCAATCGTTCCAGCTCCTGCTGGAGTGGAGGGGCTCTATTTATGGACAGGAAGCTCGACCTGAACCCTGCTACCGTGATGACAAAGAAACGGTGAGGGTATAATTGATGGGACACCTGTATGCCAACTGGGGGAATGAGAAGGTGGTGGCAACCGCCAACAAACGCGGTGAATCAAAATAGACTGTGCGAGAACGAGTGACTGGACATACGGACATACCATCATACCAGGTAGCCACTGAGAATGTCTTCTTTAGACCGGCCTTTTCGTGCAGAACTAGCTGAGTACATAATCCGTAGACAGGTACAAGCTGAACCTCTAATTGACAACTGTACCCCGAATCAGGACGGTGAGAACGAATTAGATGTTCGTAATTTGAGACCTCAGACCATCTCGCTCGTGCACGAATTCAAACTCTCTTTGGTATCCATACGGCAGTTTTTATTTTGTTTTGAGAGCTCACAGCGAGTTTTAGCAGACCTCGTGATACTTCGAGTATCATACGGATCCGGAATTGTCTGAAAGACCAAAGAAAGAACCGGGATCAGGGGGATTCAGGTTATACAGAACGAGGGCTGACGATCTTGGCTTACCGAAGGCATCCTGTTGATCATCCGTGCCGAATTCCGAGGTGGTTATGGAGGTAAGAGTCCGAGGAGTGCGACGACTGAGGTGTACACGACATCTCTGTGCAAGCCCAAGACAATATATCGGATGCCCAAGAACTCCTGCTCCAGATAAGCCCAGAACAGGACATCGTGAGGGAAGCTCCCGATGAACTTTGGAGATAGGAGGTGACGGGTAGTTCGTATGCAAGACGATCAAAATGAGTCAGTCCAGCGGAATACAAGTCGTACTGATTCAGAGAACGCTCAATTTCAGTACCAGTGGTTGTAAGTGACTTCTTCTGTAGTGTTCCTTCATCTAATTCGACTTGATGGATTATCAAGCCTCGTAGTATGTTCTGGTGGTACGTGGAAGAATTTGTGGCCTCGAATCGGTGATACCGATCCTACCGGCCTCGAGAGCCAAGATTGGCATTGTCCTTATTCGACGGCATTACACAAGTACGCCACGCCACGAAGTCGAATCTGCAGAAAGGTTGGGAGAATGGAGTGATCCTGATAAGGCTTGACGGCATCGAGAGAACCTTCGTGGTAGCTGAAAGTACCGAGGAAAGACTTGGGTTTACTGTCGAATCGGTGAAAAGATCGAGGCTGTAGAACGAAGAGCGAATGAGGAATACATACCAAAATACGTAGCTCTGCCCGACCGGGCTCAAGATACCGGTCGTCTGCGAAGATGTCATAACTCGAAGACAAGAACACCTCCTCACCCGACGTCCACAGTTAACTAGCAAAAACCCCAACGTTTGAGTCCCGGTTTGAGTCCCAGGTAGCGATCGAATGTTGGTCCATACTGTAGCCCTTCTCATTTTCATTGCGTTCATAACTGGGAAACACCGAGATGATCAAAGAGACGTACACGAGAACTAGCGAGATAGACTTACCGGAGGGATACCAAACCCTAGCCATATTCCATCCAGCTGGCCCGCTCCTTGACTCCGATTTTTAAAGTAGCTTCAGAGGCAAGACCTTGAAAGGTTAGGCTCCGTTGCTGTACGCGGTAGCTCTCAAAAACTGCATTTCAAGGCTCGTTGTAGCTTCAGGGAGCCACCAGGCACGGTTACTGCGAGAAATAGTCCACGACGTTTCGTCAATTTTGGGAGATAGTCGAGGGAGGGCGCAAACATAGACCGGAGATGTGCCAACAGAACCAGGGAACAAGATTTCCGGTGAGTATCGACGGATGTGACACTTGGGACATACAGGGAGTTGAATGTCGGATGCCGAGTGCAGACAGTGGCGAGATACTCGGTATGGATTATCTTGTGTGAATGTTCTTTCAACGACGGGATCATGGCGAAGGAAGAATCCCGGTCACCAATACATATATTGAAGCTCAAAATTCGGAGAGGTGACGAGCTGAGTTGAATTCCTGAGTGTTTCGAAAGTAACAACGGAGAACAAAATAGTCGTCGGTTAGTCCCTTTATGCGGCGAAAGTAAGGCGGACATACTACAAATTCCGTCACAGGAATCCACATGTCTGCATCAACCTGAGAACCAAACGTGCTGTTGAACGCCTCACGGACAATGACTATAACTTTGTCGAGGTCTCTGCTGCTTTAAACCTCGAAACACATGGCAACTTTTGGGACCATGAGCCTCGAATAAGCCTAGAAATGATACAAAAGACACACCGCTCGGCTCAAGACTCAGAAGCCGACTCGATAGCTCGTAAACAACGCTATTATGTTGGACAGGGCGGTTGATGCCACAAAATTGCCGGTGGTGGTGATGGTCCGAGCACAAGTCGAGGTGTGAGCGCTTAATTAGCAAAATTCTTTCTTTCTCCGGGCCGATCCCGATTCGTGCTTCTTGTTTCACGACACCCACCACTCCGAGGCTCGATACGCACAAGATACAACTCTCTGGGGCTCTCTCTGTATCTCCTTGAGGTCGTTCTCGTATAAATCAGCAAACCTGACGAGATACCGAAGTCACTACGGTCGAGGACTGCGTAACAGATTGGATCTGGGAAACTGGGGGTAATTAGAAGACTCGAGAGGGTGTTGATCGCAGCGGTGAGTGACCTTATCGAGACCCAATCATGTTTGTGACAGGGATCGTTCATATCGATAGCAATAGCGTTGGGCTGGGCTGTGTGGGCGTAGTACGGCGAAGGTCTAAAAGAGGAATTGTTGTCGAACAAACAGCGTGTACATCGCATGTTTTGACCGCAGCCTGGGTGTGGACTGCTTGTGGGGCTTCGTCTGGGTTGTTTCCCTACCACCACCTTCTCCACCCTCTATCCTCGTACTCAACAAATCCCTTGCTCATCACAATGTCTTCCCAGTTCTTTCAAAATGCACAAAATACTCAGATCACAAGCGGAAGCTTTGTCCAGGTTCAGGGAGATCAAATCAACAATACCACAACGATAATCCAAGCAAAAGAGAAGGAACGCATAGAGCTAGATGAGGTAAGTAGGAAGATTGTGTATTCGAGGGCTCTCAACTGACTACCCCTCAGTACTTTGACGTGAAGCGCGGCGCTATCTACAGAGTGAGGCATAATGGGACCTACAACTATCCACGACGATGGGAGAACGGGAATCGATGGAGTTGGGAAGAGGGACGACTTCGAGCTGATAAGACTATACATGCGGCGGAGCTTGTGGACAGACCAGGGAGAATGTTTACGGTGGTGGAATACACCGGTCCAGATGCGAGAAAGGTACGCCAGGGATCAACTCGTTGTTTGTTCGACGGATGCTAAACTCGCTCCAGGCCTTTGAAAAGGATCTTGCTATGTTAATGAGCGAATTGTACGTCTCAGCTCTCCTCCCATTGCACGGATGCTCAAGTCGCTTCAGGACATCGAATGGACCTCAAATGTACGGCTATAACCTGTCAACGATTCCATCTATACTAATATACAATGGTACGTGCCAGTTAGATGCTACCGGTTGGGTTTTGCTGACTTGTTCTTTCAGAACTGGTGCCGGCTGCGCACGTGAATACAGGGTATGTAGGTCGTATTTATCTCAATAGTATACATGTAAGTAGTCAGTATAATATCCGAATATACTTGATTGAACTGTTTACAGCGGCAATTGGGTTGCGGGATAGGAGAGATGTGGTTGGATCTGGCGAGGGGAGTGTTTTGCCGTGGTCTACCTGGGCCAACCCTCCAGCTTACTTTAAGGGATTTTGAAAGTGAGGAACTGCCTTTGACCGCAGAACTCGTTCAGGAAGACGTTTTATTGCGCTTCTTGGCGGGCCTCAAGTCGAAGCACGTTGATGACGTTGTCGTCCGTGAAGTCGCTTTTTCGGGTGCCTCGACTAGGGTGCCTGAACGAGTTCTTCGGCCGACGGTGATTTCGAGGTTGACCAACGCCCCCATCGCTGTCGCAAACAACACTTGGACAAGTTTTCACGGTACTCTTTCAGATCAAAAATTGCTGGCAGATGGGATGGCGAGGTGGGTTTCAGAAACATCACCCACTCCTTCCATCTAACACCTCGAGTAGATTCACGCTTGCTGATGGAGTTCGTCTTTGGTTGGAGTGGAATTGGGATGCAGGGAGGGCGTGGATGGCACAAGCCTGGAGTGTTTTTGGTGCGCGTGGAATATCTATGGAAGAAGATTTGCGTGTCTACTGTGTGTCCTCGTTTTCCACTCCCCTTCCATCTACTAACATCTTTCAGACCTTCTCTTCCCTCGCGCCTCAGTGGAGAGCATCCTTTCATACTCTGAAGCCCGTAGACGATCCCAACAGCCAATCTATCTCTTTGTTCGACCACCTCCTTTCGACCTGAAATATGGCAGAACCTCTTTTGTTCATTTCTGGTCCTTCGATGAAGACGGCCAGTCTCCGCTCTCGTGCAACCTCTGCCAAGACTTTGGCCTTCCGATAACATTCGACACCTATCAAGTCTCCGAGTTATACTCTTGGCCGAACAATGCCTATGACTCCCTAAGCCAATATCAACTCCTCCGAGGGTTTGACCCGTCCACCGCCGATTTCGCTCGATCTCTTGGATTTGATGAAAACATCTTTCGACCTCTGAGCGACTCAGATCGGTTTGCGCAGGTCAATCAAGGCTCGTTCCATCCATCTCCTCTCTTTGCCATTGTCTGATCTCCTTCGATTTTGTTCGCAGAGCCTCCCCTGGTGGATGGAGCCTCGATGTTGGCGGCACACGTCTCAGCACCTGAAGGACCCATCACGGCTCACCCAATTCAAAAACCTTTGGAAGCTACAACCTACAACGCTCGTCGATCCAGCTTCTGGTCACCCATATTCTTGCCTCACTCGTCAGAAATATCGAGGAGCTCCGATACCCCCGCGCAGACTCGCGACCTCGACATTGAGGATATTGACTGAAGTTACATTTGAAGGTAACGTCAGCCTCCGCTCGATACACCTGCAACTCTCGAAACTTATGTTCATCCTTAGTCTATTTGGATCTATATGGAATCGGACTGGATCCATCTTCGAAGTGTCGCGCATTTGTCGTGATGCAGGCAGATTTTGGGTATCATACGGTATTTAATATACAATTTCTCCATACGAACATGCAGGATACAACACAACGTTAAAGAATGTATTCTATACCGACAGCTGGGCCCTGTGCTATACATCACATACAATATCCTTTGTACCCTTGTTCTACGAATGCTATTGATTAATTTTCGGTCAAATCGATGACATCGAACGTCTCACCCTGTGTTATCCCACATCCACGACGGATCGTGATTACAGTGCTTTGGCAGATCCAACTGGCGACTAAATTATTCCTACAACCATGTTCGGACCAAGAAATCTGGTGTCCGACAGCCGATGAGTAAGGTCAGCGAGGCCATGCTATCCCAACGAAAACAATGTAGACATACCTTCCTCATCGACACCGAGCATCTCATAACTTCAGTAAGGGGGCGAAAATATGAATGTGCCTATAGAACGTGTTTGTAATGGTGACACTCGACAATTCTGAACGTAAAATGGACGTACCCTCGCGAACGTTGCCATTCTCTACCTCCCTTTCACACACCCCTTTCAAGGTTTGTCTTTCGAACCATCTTGATTGCCGGGTCCTCGGGAGTACAGGTAATCTGGGTGCATAGACCTAATGACTCCTAGGTGAGCGGGAACGTTCGAACGTCCATTTTGATGGGTTGAAAACGTTGACTCTGAGGGATGGTTGCCGGCGATGAACACGAACTTGTTGTGCACCTAAACCATGGCGAGGGGCTGGTGGTACGAAGACTGATCGTAGAGACCAGAGAGATGGCCCTCGACCAATGCATACAATCTTTAGGATGAATTAGAGAAATTTTGATGATACGACGAATTGACGACGTACTTTCCAAGGTTCCTGTGTCCGCGTAGCTCCCAATCCACCCGTCATTTCCATCCATTCGTTGTCCTCGTTTCTCAAGCGAGTTGTAGGCCTTTGCAGTATACGAATAGACTGGGAATGGCAAAGACTCATCAATATTCGACGAACAGCAAATTTTCGACTGGATGAATCACACACCTAGAATATTTTCCTCGTTCTTGTGTGCCTTGTCATCCGTTCTGGAGTGTCATGAAGGGTGCTAGGATCCAAAGGAAACCAAGCGGGAGAGGGATTGGTTTGCTGATCATCGCGGTTGTGGAAAGAGTTTGGACACGCGGCCCGGGCTATGGTGAGTGAGACTCACCGCGACCCTGGACCCGACCTTCTTCCTACTTTGAACTTCACGGTAGTCTGTCTCTATCTATTCGTTCTTTGTGCCTCTGTATCTCAATTCTTCGCACCGTGCGTGGCATGAAGTCGGAAATTTAACAAACCAACTTAACCGTAACCACAAGATTCGAACACCGTCTAGGTGGAAATGGTGCCTGTTCGTTCAACCGAGCCCATCCAAAGCCGCTCTGATCATCCCGACAGCGTTATAATTGTGGTCCGGTAGATGAAGGAGGGTACTCAGAGCTGCGTTCAGGAATCTGGGCCGGGGGGAAAGGAGGTCGAGTTTAATCATTGACGAAGAAATCTAAACGACTCCGTTTGGTGGACTCGAACCTACGGGAAACCGTTGTGAAATCACCCGTACCATCGCCATCGTACTCTCAGAAGCTGCGAAGATTTCATGGCGGTATAAAAATCTTGTCTCTCCAAACAATAATCGTGAGTTTTAATCGATATCGTCTACTCTAACTCAGTGGATCGGAAGTGCACGTTCTCAATGCAGAAGATTTCAAACGAACTGTTGATTGTTTCTTTTCGGATTTCTGCATCCTCATTCTCGCCTTTCCCGCTCTAACCCAGCCTACAAGCGGAGAATTGGCCTTGCGAGTAAGCTAATAGATGTGACGGGGCCAGAGACATTGCTCCTGCCAGCTATGTTCCCAAATTCCAGCTTCTGAGAGCGTGCTGTCGGCTTGTATACGTTCGCCGTCGTGGCTCACCACTTTACTTCAGTCTTGAAGAATTTAGGACACCCTATTGCCCTACGCTTCTTGGGCTCCCTGTACCCCGTAACCGAGACAACGGACGCAATGCCAGTCGTATCGGGTGGGTGGGCGCGGGAAGTTGACTCGGTGTCCTCCAAAGGCTCTGCTTCAGATCAAATCAAGAGCGCACACGCGGTGTCTAAAAGATGAGTTCACTCCATTGTCACAGGCTGGTAAACAACCTGATGCATTTTCAGCTCTGTATCGTGGTTCAAAATATGACCTACTTTTTGCTTGCCCGATACAGACCTACTCAGAACAATGTTTCTCGGGCCTATATTGAAGCCGTCGAGCGTTCGATTTGGACACGACCTTTGGTGCCTCGAATATTACCCCTTCTCCGTATCATGGATGATCTGGGTGTTGGATAGCTCAGTGAGTTCGCTCTGACTTTGTTCAACTTGTTCTTGATTGGGTGCTTTCATCAGCGGATTCTCCCTATGAACTCGGGGATGTTGGATCCAGTAGTGTTGTATTCCGAGATAAGTGAAGCCTTCCTGTTCGTAGCAACTCAATTCATCTGCTACTAACTTCAGAACTCTAACTAGGATGATACAGCCCACCGGCCGCTTTTATCTCTGTTTCAGGAATGAGGTCAGTTTCACTGATACCCCGTTCGCCCTGTCCCGAATTTCTCATCGACACAACCCTTATGCACGCCATGAAGTATGCTTTTTGCTTCATACCAGAGCACAACTATGTGAGTTTGAGCATCCTTTTAGTCGTGCTACAGGCGTTCAGGCAGGAGACGGATGGATATCCGACGGTGGAGTGTTCAATATACGATATATTAGTTATCCTACCCAAACTCACGTCTGGGTCCAGCTTCCATCGTCCGGGGGTGAACAAATTTTCCAGATGTACGTAGAACAGCTATAATTATACACAAATACGCTGTCTCGCGTATTCCTATCCATCCGTCACATCGCATGCGTACAACGGCCACAAAGTTGTCGGTAATTCTAATTGCCATCTCCCAGCCTCCTAAGTATCGTATCCAGGGAAGTGTATCGTAAAGTATGAGACTTATGGATCTCTGGCCCCCGAAAGTGAAAAATTCACCGAGTAATTGATTGCTATCTGGTACCCTACAATGGCCGTAGCTGGAGAGTGCTGTCGTGTTACAAGACCGAGCGAGATATGTGACTTGCTTTGGCTGAATCACTGAGTAATCAAAAGGACGAAAGGCGGTCCCACTAAATCTCGCGGGAATGGCGTTCACGATAGCGTATAGGTCTATCTAGAAGCTATTCCGCTTCCATGATGGGAGGACACGGAAAGCGTCACAGTGAGCTCCAAAGCTCAAACCAACGATATGCAGAGGATACTAGTCGACTCTGAGTCAGGTCAGCAAGGCCATGCCATCCCAACAAAAATGGTGCAAACGTACCACGTTGCGCATCTCGTATCCTCTTTACCAACGCCCGTCATCTTAAAACCCGAAGCCAAGAGTGGAAGAATAATATCAGTCCGTACGGTGTGTTCACTGATACGATCTGACGGTCTTGATCTCAAATGAACGTACGGCAGTGTTATTCCTTCTTTTCACAGTACCCTGCCCGAACTACGTTCCTTCAGTGCATCATAATCGGCAGTTTCACGGAGACTCAAGTGTTCTGCGATACGTACGCCTGCTGCGGGTTTCTTATAAGTGAACGAGAGTTCTCTGTTCACTGTTTTGGCGAGTCGAGAACGTTGATTTTTGACTGAATAGGGGTTGATGTGCATCTAGCCACAGCCAGACCCGCGACGTACTACTGATCGACCGGCCTACGGATGTTATTGCCAGAAGAAAACCGTTAGGTCTAGCGGGGCTTATTTTGTGGGATGGATTTCTCTGCCTAACGTATTGATCTTCTCACGAACGGCCCTTCGAGAATTGTGAGATTGAGTTCACGGAAATGGCGAAGAGAATTGATGAACATGAATCGGGTTATTGAGACCGTCGTCACAGATAATATCCTTTCATTGCTCCTGCTTACTGACATTGAAATGACCTCGGGTGGCTGAGTGGAAAACAATGCGAGGGAAGACAGGGCAAAGGCAGCTGAGCGTGCAAATGAGGGCTCGATGCTCAACGGCAATGCTCATTCATAAAGGATGGTTTTTCCCTTCTGGCAGGAGAAAGGCGGGAGTTCGAACTTTGGATTGTGTAGATTATGTGCCCTGTCATCCCAGTGAAAACAGTGTGGACATACCTGTTTTCCTCGTTGCCCAAATCCACCGGCCTCATGCCTTCCTCATCGACATCAAGCATCTTGTAACTTCAGTAGGCGTCTATGAAACCTGTTTGTATTGGAAAGACTCGACCATTCTGTTAGGAAATAGACGTACAATCCCCTTCAAAAACTGTCGTCCTATCTTTCCCTCCCACTCGACCAGCAAGTTGTGGTCAAGCTCTGCCCTATCAGAGCGACCAAAACAGGCTCTCAAACGGTCAAACCCATGTGCACATCCTTCAGGCCAGATTAGAGATATTCCCATGAGACGACAACGTACCTTCCAAGGTTCCTCCATTAGCATAAATTCCAATCTGCTCATCATTTGTATCCGCCGTACTGTCTCCTGGCGTTAAAGGCCTTTGGAATGGACTATGAAATGACAAAGACTCCACAAATTTTGACAAATGGCAGATTGCCGCCTGAACAGAGTGTATACCCCGGATCATTTCCTTCATTCTTATGCGTGGATTTGGCCGTTTCAAAGTATTATGACGGTCTTCAGGATCCTAAAGAGAATGACTGGAAGAGGGAGCCGTTTAATGGACATTGCGGTCGTGAAAACGGTTTGGACGTGCGGCCATCCTCATGAGCCCCTATAACCTCAAGTTTTCCCGAAACCTCCATATCTAAAGAATGCCTCTCTGTTTTCGCTTTTTGGCACTGAAAAGTGCATGATATTGATCTTTTAACAACCATCTCGACCTTCGTGTTATAGCATCGTCTATCGAAGCTTGAGGTGGAAATGGTACTCGTTTATTCATCTGCGCACATCCAAAGCCGTTCTAACATTCTCGACAGCGTTATTTGTGTGGTCTAGCGAAATAGAAGAAAACTCAAAGCTGTACTCAGGAAGTTGGGCCGGGGAAAATGAGGCTGGGTTGGATGAATTCTGAACAACATCGTTTGTTGGACTCGAGCCTTACACTGGAAACCGGCATGAAAAAATCACCCGTAACAACAAGATACCACGCTCGGGAGCCGCAACGACCTCACGGCGCTGTGCAATCCTTCTCACTCCGAATGATATTCGTAAGCTATAACCGGTATTGTCTACTCCCTCATGAGACCTCAGGTGGATCGTAAGTTTGTGTTCTCAGAGCAGAATATTCCAAATGAATGGTTTCTTTTTAAAAATTGTATCCGCACCCTGACATCCCTACTCTACCCGTACGAGAAGCTATGTGAGGGTAAAAATCGTGCTGGTTGTCGCCGCGTGGGGATTTGAACATAGCACTAGTCGTCCGTCACATCTTACGCCCACCTGGACCCACAAAGTCGTGATTCCCCGGCCGGGCTCTCAAATATATGCTCTCCTAAAGTTGTGCCCTAACGAGTGCTTACTAGTAAGCACAAGTGGCCGTCATACGAAGGCCATTATATCTATGATCTCCTCAGTGTCCCTCAAAGTCCACCGTAAGGCGAGTCCCGCGGGCTATCGTATCGGGTTACAGTATATGGTTTCTCTGCTCTAGTGCTAAATCATGTAGTCGCTCGAACCTCCCCGATTGTCTACCCATCTCGTAACACTTTACAATCGAGCGTGGGCAATCTCATCAACTCATAATAAGATATTTGGACCACCGCTACCTCGAACGCGGACCCTGCAGAGAGTTCACGTCTGAGCGTGAACATCACCGATCTTGCCCAGTCTGTCTCGTCGCCAGTCCTACAATCAGCATATCTATCCTGACTCTACCTCGTAAGTCTCCGTTGCCTCAGACAATCTTCATTTCCATCCTTAGCTTGCGCGGAAGTTCAAGCACACCGCACAGCAATATCAAAGTGACAATTTTGAGGCACTCCGGCTCGGGATGGAACGTCACAAAGCCTCCGACTGGGGGAAGAGGCACGATATCTAGAAGGGAGGCATTGATCTGAGCATTTTTATGGCCTCACAGGGAAGATATCTATTCGAGTATCCAGTGACTATCTTCCCACGAGTTACGATATAGTCTCGCATACTTAATCGTCGTAGCCACGCTTGGGATACCTCAAAAAGCTTGAGCCATGGCTAGTAACCATGCATAACACTGGAATACTTCGAGTCATCCGGCCCTTAACCTCGAGTTACTTGATATGACAAGGGCCGGCGTTTCGTCGGCAGTGCTCTGAGCAACTATATAACATGGCCGTTCAGAATTATGTTCAAGAGGAGGGGCCGCAATTGAAACACACAAGCGAGTCACAAACATACCTTGGTAACCCCAAAAAGAATCGAAATGGCCACTCTGATTCAACCAATTCGAGGTTCAAGTCTATCAGCCGTAAGACTGGCTTTCCCAGGCGACGGACTCAAGATCTGAGAGCCTCAAGTAGTGTCGATTTGGACATCGAGTAAACAACGATTGTGAACAACGACTTGAGTAAACCCATACATTTACCCTGTAGGAATTCAACTATGCCGGAGAGTGAGCTTGATGTTCTCGGGGCAAGGAGGGGGAAATGAGAGTGAATATGACCACCCTGCACCTTCCACGAACACTCGGAGGCGCAGGTATCCCCGGCTCCATGTCAAGTTTTCTTGACGACGTGGACACCAAGGTCAAAGTTATTCCTCGCGAGTATCTGCAGGCAACGAGCGGTGATACTCCCAAGTAACTCGAATCGAATGTCGACCAAGGATGTAACGCTTCCGATTTCATACCAGATTTCTTGAGGCCCAGAGACTGGAGCTGCGTGCAACCGGTATGGAAGTGGTATCGGGAGAGGGAGCACAATCCGTAGTTTCAGCGTTTGGAGAAAATACCCTCACCTCGGCACACAAACCCTCACCAACTTGACCCCACCCTTCCTCCCCAAGGATTCCGTCGGCTCTTCGCCCTATATCCAAGCTCCAATCCGTCGGGCAAATCTAGCATGCGTTTCCTCGACGCTGATAACAGCGGCGTTGGCGTAGATTACCGTTCAGAGGAGCACATCAGCCTTTTGAAACATGGTATGCGAAGTAATGTCAGTAAAAATTGTGCGGCACGGACCCTCATCTAGATCCGCGAGCGCCCAGGTCACCGTCCGTAAGCTGAGTATTGCAGCCTGCAAGTCGATCTGTTGGTCATCGGAGTGGAAGGAGACCTTGGTTGGAAGTCCAACTCGACTCTGACTTCGAATACATCCCCGAATTCGGGCGCTTCCAAACGGATCGGTTGTGAAAAGAGTGAGTTTGAACGTTTGAGCTCCGCACACCGAAAGGCGAAGGTATAGGGTGTGCCCAACCCTCGAGGTTTTGACGATGTCGTAGTTGAGCTTGTGGCTTGATGTAAGGTTCGAATACGCCGGGCTAGACATTCACGTTCAGCATCGAGATTGAAGCTCACTGGATAATGAAAAAGCCAAGATAGGAGCAGAAGGGTCAGCGATAAGCATCCTCAGTGTAACGCAAAGCTAGCGCAGACGTACCTTGACCGGCCTATTCCCAATCATTGAGCAAACCGTAACCTGATATTCGGTCTCAGTACCACATTTTGGATATATCGATCTGTAATCCTTCCAAAGAGACGATCAGAAGCTCATCGGGGATCTCTTTATCCTCTGAAGACTAAGAGGGTCATTCCGAATGCTGAAAAACGCCAATCGAGAACGCGAGCCTCAAATAAGCCTAGGACTTGTATCAATTACGCACCGCCGACTTGAGAATTGATATTCGGCTCAATAATTTAAATAGCCCAGGGTTTGATCCTGCATAATGGTTAATGTCACTCGAGGAAAGGAAAGGGAGAGATGGCGCAGTTGCTCGTGGTGGTTCAAGCTTAAGTACAAGCGAGGCTTGGGCGCTAATGGGCACTTTATACGAAATTCCTGAAATCAGTGCCGGCCCGATCCCGATCCATCCTCCTTGTTTCACGACACCCACCACTCCGAGGCTCGATACGCACTAGATACAACTCCCTGAGCACTCATTCTGCATTTTACTCAAGGTCGTTCTCATACAAATCAGCAAACCTGGCGAGATACCGAAGTCACCACGGTCGAGGAGATTGGATCTGGGAAACTGGGGGTAATTAGAAGACTCGAGAGGGTGTTGATCGCAGCGGTGAGTGACCTTATCGAGCCCCAATCGTGTTTGTGACAAGAATCGTTCATATCGATAGCAACAGCGTTGGGCCGGGCTGCGCGGGCGTAGTATGGCGAAAGTCTAAAAGAGGAATTGCTGTCCAACAAACAGCGTGTACATCGCATGTTTTGACCGCAGCCTGGGTGTGCTCGTGGGGCTTCATCTGGGTTGTTTTCCTACCACCACCTTCTCCACCCTCCACCCTCCACCTCGTACTCAACGTATCCCCTGCTCATCATCTCAATGTCTTCTCACTTCTTACAAGATGCGCAAAATACTCAGATCACGGGCGGAAACTTCAATCACATTAACGGAGATCAGATCAATTACACGACACTCGTACAAGCGGAGAGGAAGGAGCTCACAGTGTTGGACGAGGTAAGCGGCTAAAGCTGGGTACGAGGATCGACATCTTATCATTCCCCAGTACTACTATGTGAAGCGTGGCATGATCTACAAGCTGAGGGAGAACGGACGTTATTTATGGGAGAAGGGAGAACGATGGTGTTCCCGGGTAAGGAGACGAGGCCGAGCTGATAGGATTTCATATGCAGTTGAAATTGTGGATAGACCGGGTAAGGTCTTCACGCTGGTGGAATACAGCGGTCCGGAAGCGAAACAGGTATGAGAATCAACCGCCATTTTTCGCTGATGAATGCTAAACTCATTCCAGGCGTTTGAAAAAGATTTCATTATGTTGATAAGTGGACTGTACGTCTCAGATATCCTCCCATTGCACGGATACTCAAGTCACTTCAGGACATTGAACGGACCACAAGTGTATGGCTATAACCTGTCAGCGGCTCCATCAATACTAATGTACAGTGGTGCGTACTGATTGGATGCCAAAGGTCGAGTTTCACTGACTTTTACCTCCAGAGCTGGTGCCGGCTGCGCAGGTGAATGCAGGGATCGTAGGTCGGGTGTATCTCAGGAGTTTGTCTGTAAGTACTCAGTATAATACTCGGATACAGCTGAATAACCTAGTTACAGAGGCAATTGCGTTGCAAGGAAGAAGAATTGTGGTTGGATCTGGGGAAGGGAGTGTTTTGTCGTGGTCTGCCAGGGCCAAACCCCTGGCTCAGTCGTTTGAGTTTTGAAAATCAGCTGCCTTTGACCGCGGAACTCGTTCAAGAAGACGTTCTGGTACGCTTCTTGGCGGGCCTCAAGTCGAAGCATGTCGATGACGTTGTCGTCCGTGGATTCGCTTTTTCGGGTGCCTTGGCTGTTCTGCCTGAACGAGTTCTTTGGCTGACGGTCATTTCGACGTTGACCAACGCCCCCATCGCGGTCGCAAACAACTCCTGGAAGAGCTTTGGTGATAGTCTTTCAGATCGAAAATTGCTGGCAGGTGGGATGACAAGGTGGGTTCTGAAAAATCACCCACTCCTTCCATCTAACACCTCAAGTAGATTCACGCTTGCTGGTGGAGACACAATTGAGTTGGGGTGGGATTGGGAAATAGAGTGGGCGTGGATGACACAAGCCTGGAGTGTTTTTGGTGCGCGTGGAATATCTATGGAAGAAGATTTGAGTGTCTACTGTGCGTCCTCATTTTCCACTCCCCTTCCATCTACTAACAACTTTCAGACCTTGTTTATCCTTACGCCTCGTTGGAAGGCTACCTTTCAGACTCTGAAGCCCGTCGACGATCCCGACAACCGATCTATCTCTTTTTCCGACCACCTCCTTTCGACTTGGACAATAGTGATACCTCTCCCGTTCATTTCTGGTCCTTTGATGAAGACGGCCATTCTCCACTCTCGGACGACCTTTGCCTCGACTTTGGCCTTCCAACAACATTCAATATCTCTCAACTCTCCGAGTCATCCTCTTGGTCAAACGATGCCTACGACTCCCTACGCCAATATCAGATACTCCGAGGGTTTGACCCGTCCACCACTGATTTCGCTCGATCTCTTGGATTTGATGAAAACATCTTTCAACCTCTGAGTGACTCGGATCGGTTTGCGCAGATCAGCAAAGGTTGGTTCCATCCTTCTCCTCCCTTTGCCATTGTCTGATCTCCTCCGATTTCGTTGGTAGAGCCCGCCCTCGAGAATGGAGCCTCGATGTTGGCGGCACACATCTCAGCACCTGAAGATCCCATGACGACTCAATCAGCTCAAAAATCATCAGAACACACAGCCTCCAGCACTCACCGAACATCTCTGTCTATCCCTTCAGTTGCAGAGACCGCTGTGAAACATGACGCAGAACCCGAATCCACCGCGAGCCTATCAACAGAAACGGAAAATCCGTCAACTCACTGGGCCAAACCCGGATTCCTCAAGAAATGGGGTATGTCTTCCATTTCATCCACGCCTGTACACACTGAGGTTCTGATGCGCAATCTCCAGGTAATTTGGTGTTGGAGACTGTTGCCAGCGTAGATGATTTAGAATATTCCGTAGTCGCATGCTAGTTCAAACTTTTTGTATCATCCTGACTTCCCTTGTAATCTCGCCCGATTTCAAACTTGTATGTAACTAAATTTTAGTCACCCTTAATCCTCTCCCCCTCGTTAGAAGTATCCAGGCGCTCCAGCACAACCACGCAGACCCTCGACCTCGACATTGGAGATATCAATTGAGGCAAAGTAATATCAGAATTCGCTCTGTGCGAGGTGCAGCTCTTGCGACTGTCTCTAGTTGCGTTTACGCGGAATCAGACTAGATTTATCCCCATCACCGGAGTCGTAATATGGCCCGAAAATTTTAGGTATCCAACGGTGTTCGATACATGACTTTTCGTTCCGAGTCTACGAGGGCCAACACGATATTCAAGAGTGCGTTATCTACCGACAGTCGGGCCCTGTGCTCCCTATCCCATACAGTATCCTCTGTATCATAGTCCTATGAACACTATTCATCAGTTTTCAGTCAAAGCAATAACATCGAACATCTCATTTTCTTGTGTTATCCCACATCCACGACGGATCATGCCCAGCTGAACTCTGTGATGCAAGTGCTTTGCCAGATTCAATCAGCGACTAAAATATCCCTACAACTGCGTTCCAAAGTTCTGACCAACGAATCTGGTGTCCAACAGCCGACGGCAGGGTCAGCTAGGCCATGCCATCCCGATGAAAACAATGTGGACATACCTCGTTGCACGCATACATCGCTCTCATATCTTCCTCGTCGCACCATCTCGAAGCTTCAGCCAAGGATACGATAGTATGGATGCACCTATGGAACACGTTTTTTATGGTGAGTGAGACTTGATGATTGAGAGAGTAAAAAACAGACGTACCCTCGTGAAAGTTGCCATTCTATACTTCCATTTCAAGGGTTTCCATTGAGCCATCGTGAGTGCTAGATTCTCGAAGGCACGAGTAATCTATGGGGCATAGACCTGATGACTCCTAGGTGACCGAGCACTTTCAAACGTCCATTTTGGTGGGTCGAAAATGTTGACTCCGAGGGATGTTTGACGGTAATGAAAATGAAGTTGTCGCGCGTACCTAAACCCCGGCGAGGGGCAGGCGGTATAGTAGCGCCCTCGAGTCTATGGGTACAAGCTTCAGGATGAATTAGAGAAATTTTCAAAGTGATACGACGAATTGACGACGTACCTCTTAAGCTTCCTGTGTCTGCGTAACTTGCAATCTACCCATCATTTTCACCCGTTTGTCGCCCTAGTTTCTCAAGCGAGTTGATGCCTTTGAGGTATACGAGTAGACTGTGAATGGGAGAAGACTCGTCAAAATTTGACGAACGGCGTAACATTATTGCCCGAACCAAGAGCATATCTAGGATGTTCCTTCGACATCGCGTACGTTTTCAGCCGTTTCAGTTGCCATGAGGAGTGCTAGGATTCGAACGTGAGCGAGTGAGATAGGGAGTGGTTTGATGGTCATCGTGGTTGTGGAAAGAGGTTGGATGTACGGCCCGGATGAGTCACCGTGATCCTGGACCGGCCTTCATTATCGTTCTCGTATCCAAAAACTATCTCTCTCTATTCATATTCGTCCTTCGTATCTCCATTCTTGTAACCAGCGTTGCACAAAGTCGGACATTCAACAACCATCTCAACCACGACCTCACGATTGGAGTATCGTCCTTTGCGTCGTGTTGGAGTGGAAATGGTACTCATTCATTCATCTCACCTCATTTAAAGCCGCTCTAATCAACACAACAGTGTCATTTTTGTGGCCCGGTAGACGGAGGAGGGAATTCAGAGCTGTGTCTAAGGATGTGGGCCGGCGCAAAAAAGGACAGGTTGGATTATTGACGAAGAATGGCACCGTTTGGTGAACTCGAACTCTCCAGAAACCGATTTGGAGTCACCCGTATTGTCATCACCCCACTCTCGAAGGCCGCAAAGAGATCATGGCGGTGGCAAGTCTTTTCTTATTCCCTCCCAAAGATCTTCGCAAGTTTCGACCAATATCGTCTACTCCCTTTCACTTCGGATCCCAAGTTTGCGTCCTCGAGGTAGAAATTTTGGTTCGAGACTTCCCTATCCGAGCTTTAACATCTTTCTAATCACATCTAGCGCTCCAGTTTGACCACACACGGCATATTTCGAAGTTTTGGAGGACTGCAGTCGGAATGGTTATCATACGGGGAACGAGCCCGAGCTCAGAGCTACGATATGTCTGGAGACAAGGCTGGTGGTTACTGCAATCCCAAGATCGTATCGTCGGGACATGTTCGCCGTCTGACCATCTACAGCTCGCTAATTTACTCTCGTCGCCTTGCATCTACGACCGTTCAGGTCACCCTATGGCCACGACCATTTCCGAGTTGCTTCTTCATCGAAACCTACGGAGTTTTGCAACAGCGGGTACACATTACAGCCATATCAAGGGAGAGGAGCGCGAACCGACCCATACTCGATGGGCTTTCCTTTGATAAGGATCTGAGGGACGTATGGAGTTCAATGAGGTGAACATACTATTTGAATCAACAAGCGAGAGAGCAATACTGATACATTTGCAGCTTCGCATTGTGGGATGGTATACGACCGAAGGAACGCTACACCTGATCAGACCATTGTCTCTCGGGGCAATATTCGATTCTTCGAGCGTCCGCCAGGTATTTCGACTATCTCCTCTTCGAGCGGAGTTTGTTACTGTGAAAGGGTTCAGTTGTAAGCCAGCTCTGACTTTGTTCAATCTGTCACGCTCTCAACGGTGCGCCTTCGGCTGCAGCATCTCGTGCAAACATCCCAAATCGAGATATTCCAAGGCAAGTGAAGTCTTCCGTACAGTACCGTACTCCTAACACCTGAGTTCGTCTGATCGAATCCCCCACAGAAGCCCATCTGGGATCTTGGAGCTCATTGGCCTATCGCAGGATAGGCCAGGACAAGGGCAGTTTCATTGCCATCCCGCTCGATCTACCCTGACCATCTTATCACCAGAACCTGTATACGTTCCCTAACGCCCGCATCCGCTCGGTATCGGAAGTTACACATCTGCTATCTGAAGCTGACATCATGTCGGTCTGACGGAAGGAAATAGGGATGGGACGGTCAAGCCTCAATGTACGAGAATATGGCTGTCACGCTGAGATTGGCGATCGGAACATACCGATCCGTTTCTAGATCCCGAGATAGATTGTTCGAGATGCATTTTAAGCAGACGGAGTTATACGCGATCAGACTGCCCCGCGTGATCTTGGTCGTCTGCTACATCTCACGCCTACAAGGACCCACAAAGCCGTGAATCTTGTAGGCATCTCTTACCCTCTTTGTCCTGAGAGACGTGGAATGAACTAACATCAAACAAGATTACCAGGTCATTCTTCCAGGGGATAAACAATCCTAGCTCCACCATGTGCTACCGAATCTTATAGGAGACAGCTGCTGCTCGAGTAAACCCTGGAAGCCTCAAATCGCTATGCCTTCCATACTTGCATCGGCTCCAGCTTTTCAAGAATCTGGACAGACGGGATCCGCAGGTAGATTTGGAATATATGCGAAGCACTTTCCTCGATGCTGCATAGTTGGACTGAACATGGCTTTTGTTTTCGATCAGCGTTGGACCACTGATAAACAGATACTCTCGCTCAGGTTGATGGAAATGGTGTTCACAGTCCTTTTACAGTACGTCGGGAGTGTCGTCCTACCCGGTCTATACGCCGTTCTCTCGGCCCAAATATGTGCGTTATGAAGCCTCGTTCTTTTTATCCCTTAACTCATGCCTTCGTTACAGATTTTTACCCGATATTATCTCACGTCCGCTACAAAAGAAAGACGGCTCATCAGGGTCATCTCCTATGGGATCTACACTATCTCACGGCTCAAGTGGTATGGTCAGGCCGAGAGGGATACAATCGGTTTGTCTCTCAGCATGCTTCTCGACATTGGCAGGGACAGTTCTTTGTACCGACGGTTGGTGGCGTAGGTAAGTACTTCTCGGGCGATCGAGGTTTCACAAGTCCTGAAAATCTGCGGTAGTCGGCCTGGGTGTCGAAGTGTTCTATGCTTGGCGTATATCTGTTTTATCGCAAAGCAGAACAATCCCCATGGCTTTGATCGCGGTATGATTGGTTCATGACGTGAAGTTGTTGCCCGTCTCATCTCTATCTTGATCTGAAAATCTCCGTGATAGGTTCTGCGGCGGCAATCACGGCGGGAACGTTTGGTGCGAAAGCTGGAAGCGTGGAGAACCTGCGCAACTCTCCGGAGTTACCGATAGTCACTGCGGTGAGTTTTTTGTATCTCTTGTTTCTCCCTCGATTTTTTGATCTCAATGCTCCCCATTTGATAGATATGGTGCCGCACGTCTGCTCTATGTGATATCCTCATCGCAGCTTATATGACCTACTTGGTGAATGTTCCGTCTCATCTGAGGAGATAACGACGATATTCACTTCCCCCAGCTCACTCGGGATGGGTTTCTAATCAGGATACCGAACGCGTTATCGTGAGAATCGTACGACTCACCATCGAGACCAACGCACTCACAGGTAAGTCATGCGTTCTCTCCTTGAACCTCGTCAATAGTCAACCTCAGTAACGTCCCTCCCAGCCGCAATAGCAGTCGCAACAGTTGCTTGCTCCTAGGCATAAAGGATCAAGGCTATTACACCGGTTTCTCTCTCATTCTTCTCAGCATCTACGGAAACACTCTTCGTGATAGGTTATCTCATGGTTCATCTGGATCAGACAACACTGTTAGGGTCAGCGACGGTATGCTGATGGGAAGCGTTCAAAGCCAAGGCTGCAGTGAGACTCATTGTAGTCGGTAATTCACCGCTGCCCATTCCAGCATGCAATTTTCGGCGTTGAGAGTGCCACAATCACCTCGTGATGAGGCCTTGAGGAGTTACCTGTGATCAGCCAAGGCAATGGTTTGGATTATGGAATGCGTGATTTGAGGACTGGTGCCGCTTGTGGCTTGTGAAACCGATCAACTTGTGTATGTAAGTATGATGATACACGACTGAGACATGTATCTTCTATCCAAACGTTGAGGCAATGTCCTGTCAGTCTTCCTCCGACGAGAGTGCGGTCTCATTCTCAAACACAGCTCAACTAGGCGTCATCCATCTCAGAGACGCACTTTCCGTCGGGCGGAGTACCAGCATAGACCTGTCCACTAGCACAGCACTGATCGTGCGAATAAAAAAGTCGTTGTAAGCCCAAAGTAGAAAAAAACTCGAGTAGCAAGGTGAAGGGGTGACTTACCACTCCGGCGCTGGTAGTTTGATCATAAATGACAAGTTCCCGGCCGACCGGGCAACAGAGATTTGCACCAGTCGTCTGATTGAATGTAGTATAACTATCAGTGTCGTTTCAGGCACCTGAGGGTAGCCGCTCACCTCGTCAACGTATTTTCTGCCATTACCGCCGGGGCAGTCGATCGTTACCTGTCGACAGAAAAAGTTCCCCGATCCCGGAGGGTCTTCTACGACTTCAAAGCCTGGTGGGCAGGCGTCGTCTTGGGCCCGAGCAATAGCGAGTAGGAGGGGCAAGAGGGTAGCAATGATTGGAAGATAGCGCATCCTTGGTTTGGTCAGCTTAGCGAAGGTTAGATAGTTGTTAGTACCGATCGGTGAGCGCTGGATGTGTATTTGTACTACCCACTTTTGTGTACGCATGTTTAGGACTGCAACGAGTGGAGTGAAGGCTGGAACGGATATCGTGATGATTGGACATCTTGGAGAGAGAGAGCGTGACTGACGTCGTGAGCTGCATGTATGTGTAGAGGAACACATTCACGGAAGACAGAGGAGGTTTAAGGATATTGAGCCTTGCGAAGCGTTCGTAACTCGAGAACTAACAAGTTGTCAAGGACATTTACTGAAGACGGACAATAGTGGTTTATCGGGTATTTCTCAAGGTATGTCTGAATAGCAGATATTCAGAAGACCATTGATAATATCTGTGAGAGCATGTCCGGTCACTGTTGAGGCACCTGCAATGCAAAGATGAATGAAGGTCCGAGGCGGGAGGGGTGACTGAATAGACAACGCACGGTAAAAGTCCAATCGAGCTGTCATAGCTTCCGAGGGCCCAGCGTTGTGTCAGTTTGACTTCTTCACGTCCAGCCTGAAGCCTTCAAGCACAAAAGGCTTTCCCACATTCCCGCTTTCCGGCCTTATTTTTCGCCGCCCTCTCCGAATAGCCCAGATCCTTTTGTTTCTTTTTTGTTTCCTGGCCATCACAGCAAGTCTTCGTCCCCGCCAGGTAGTGCGCAACTGTTCTTGAGATACGTAACGGATAACGAAGGAAATGGTGCAGTATCACGAGCTCGGAGGTCACCGGTGCCGCTCGCACTGACTTCTTGGCCGCAATCAACTGGGTCCAAGTCGCGTTCGTCAGCTTGAGATGGAGGCAGCAAAGCAAAGGACATACATTCGGCGGGACAGCTTGTCTGACAGCTAGGTTTTGCGGCATTCCCGCTCTCATGTGCGCTAACATCCTCTGATTGAGTAAGTCAGTAACGCTGTTTCCCTGGCATCGTCAACGGAAACACAGGCTATGGCGTTGTGAGACTCAAAAGACACTTCCGACCCCAACTCGTACAACTCGCCTGATGACAGCCGGGCTATCTGATATAGCCCTAGCCCCCTGGTTCTTCCGTATAGCCTCGACCAGTGAAGGTATGTGGAATATAACCCAATCCGAGCACTTCTCAATACATCGTTGCCGACGGGGCGACTATCATGAATAGGGTGCGAGGCAAGGGATTGAGAGACCGAGTTCACCGTTTGCAGAGCGAGCTTCTTTACTATTCATTGGAATATTATCGTCAAATTCAATCAGGGCAATTGCTACCTGGACGCACCTCAAAACACAGCATACTATCTGCTAGTCTAACAACATCTTATCTCGATTGTTCCTGTCGGAACCATAGAGCCCAGATCCAACCGGCTCTCCGCTCGCGCCTCGCCATGAATTAGTCCATTGGGTTCAGCACATAAACATATTTTCAGCAATCCCTGAAGATGTTTCCAGCAACGCCAAGGCTGGTCTTCCCGACGCAGCGTTGATACAAAGATCTCTCATCCCGGCTCGGCGGCATCCGGAGAAACTTGATGTCCGAGAGTATCAAGAAAAGACTTGGGTATATTTACTGTTCGATAGGTAAAAGGATTGATCTTGTAGAACAAAGAGTGAATGAATCAGACGTACCCAAAATACATAGCTCTACCTGACCAAGCCCAAGATACCAATTGTCTGCGAGGATGCCATAACTCGAAGACGAGAACAACTCCTCGCCCGACGTCCACAGCTAACTGGCACAGACCCCAACGTTCGAGTCCCGGTTTGAGTCCCAGGTAGGTAACGAGTGTTGGCCCGTACTGCAGCCCTTCTCATCTCCATCGCTTTCATAACTGGGGAGACACTGAGATGATCAGAGAGACGTACACGAGAACCGGCGAGATAGACTTACTGGAGGGATACCGAACTCTAGCTAGATTCCATCCAACTAGCCCGCTCTTTGACTCCGAGTCTCGAGGTAGCTTCGGAGGAAGGACCTTGGAGGGTTAGGTTCCGTTGATTCAAGCGGTAGCTCTCAAGAACCGCATTTCAAGGCTTGGTGTAGCTGCAGGGACCCACTAGGCCGCACCGTTACTGCGAGAGATAATCCACGACGTTTAGTCAATTTTGAGAGATAGTCGATGGAAGGCACGAACATAGACCGGAGATGTGCCAACAGAACCAGGGAACATAATTTCTGGTGAGTATCGACGGATGTGACACTTGGGGCATACAGGGAGTTGAATGTCGGATGCCGAGTGCAGACAGTGGCGAGATACTCAGTATGGATTATCTTGTCCGAATGTTCTTTCAACGACGGGGATCATGGCGAGGGAAGAATCCTGGTCACCAATACATATTGAAGCCCAAAATTTCGGAGAGGTGACGAGCTGAGTTGAACTCCTGAGTGTTTCGATTCTCGAAAGTAGCAACATCAGAACAGAACAGTCGTCAGTAAGTCCCTTTATGCGACGAAAGTAAGGCGGACATACTAAAAATTCTGTCACAGGAGTCCGCATGCCTGCATCGACCTGAGGACCAAACGTGCTATTGAGCGCCTCACGGACAATGGCTATGATTTTGTCGAGGTCTGCCGCTTTAAACCTCGAAACACACGGCAACGTTTGGGATCATGAGCCTCGAATAAGCCTAGAAATAATAAAAAAGACTCGGAAGCCGACTCAATAGCTCGTGAACAACAGTGTTATGTTGGACAGGGTGGTTGATGCCACAAAATTGCTGGTGGTGGTGATGGTCGGAGCACAAGTCGAGGTGTGAGCGCTTAATCCGCAAAATTCTGATTCATCTCCGGGCCGATCCCGATTCGCACTTCTTGTTCCACGACACCCACCACTCCGAGGCTCGATACGCACAAGATACAACTCCCTGGGCACTCGTTCTGCATTTAACTCAAGGTCGTTCTCATACAAATCAGCAAACCCGACAAGATACCGGAAGTCACTACGGTCGAGGAGATTGGATCTGGGAAACTGGGGGTAATTAGGAGACTCGAGAGGGCATTGATCGCAGCGGTGAGTGACCTTATCGAGACCCAATCATGTTTGTGACAGGGATCGTTCATATCGATAGCAATAGCGTTGGGCTGGGCTGTGTGGGCGTAGTACGGCGAAGGTCTAAAAGAGGAATTGCTGTCGAACAAACAGCGTGTACATCGCATGTTTTGACCGCAGCCTGGGTGTGGACTGCTTGTGGGGCTTCATCTGGGTTGTTTCCCTACCACCACCTTCTCCACCCTCCACCCTCCACCCTCCCCCTCGTACTCAACGTATCTCTTGCTCATCATCTCAATGTCTTCTCACTTCTTACAAGATGCGCAAAATACTCAGATCACGGGCGGAAACTTCAATCACATTAACGGAGATCAGATCAATTACACGACAATCGTACAAGCGGAGAGGAAGGAGCTCACAGTGTTGGACGAGGTAAGCGGCTAAAGCTGGATACGAGGATCGACATCTTATCATTCCCCAGTACTACTATGTGAAGCGTGGCGCGATCTACAAGCTGAGGGAGAATGGACGATACTCATGGGAAGACGGGGAACGATGGTGTTCCCGGGTAAGGAGACGAGGCCGAGCTGATAGGATTTCATACGCAGTTGAAATTGTTAATAGACCGGGTAGGGTCTTCACACTGGTGGAATACAGCGGTCCGGAAGCGAAACAGGTACGAGAATCAACCGCCATTTTTCGCCGATGAAGGCTAAACTCATTTCAGGCGTTTGAGAAAGATTTTGCGATGTTGATAAGCAGACTGTACGTCTAAGCTCTCCTCCCATCGCATGGATGCTCAAGTCGCCTCAGGACATTGAACGGACCTCAAGTCTACGGCTACAACCTGTCAGCAGCCCCATCAATGCTAATGTACAATGGTGTGTACTGATTGGATGCCAAAGGTCGAGTTTCACTGACTTGTTTCTTCAGAGCTGGTGCCGGCTGCGCAGGTGAATGCAGGGATTGTAGGTCGGATTTATCTCTATAATTTACATGTAAGTAGTCAGTATAATATTCGGATACAGTTGAATAAACCCGTGACAGTTTCAATTGGGTTGCGAGACCGAAGAATTGTGGTTGGATCTGGGGAAGGGAGTGTTTTGTCGTGGTCTACCAGGGCCAGACCCCATGCTCAGTAGTTGGAGGTTTGAAAATCAGCTGCCTTTGACCGCAGAGCTCATTCAAGAAGACGTTTTGTTGCGCTTCTTGGCGGGCCTCAAGTTAAAGCGCGTCGATGACGTTGTCGTCAAGGGAGTCGCTTTTTCGGGTGCCTCGACTGATGTGCCTGAACGAGTTCTTCGGCCGACGGTGATTTCGACGTTGACCAATGCCCCCATCGCTGTCGCAAACAACACCTGGACGAGTCTTTGCAATAATCTTTCGGATCAAAAATTGCTGGCAGATGGGATGACAAGGTGGGTTTCAAAAACATCACCCACTCCTTCTATCTAACACCTCGAGTAGATTTACGCTTGCTGGTGGAGGCCTTCTTCGGTTGGAGTGGAATCGGAATGCAAGGGAGGCGTGGATGGCACAAGCCTGGAGTGTTTTTGGTGCGCGTGGAATATCTATGGAAGAGGATTTGCGTGTCTACCGTGCGTCCTCGTTTTCTTTTCCATTCCCCTTCCATCTACTAACATCTTTCAGACCTTCTCTTCCCTCGCGCCATATTGTCTGGCCGCCTTCGATACCCTCCAGCCCGTCAACAGTTCCAACAGCCAATCTATCTCTTTGTCCGACCACCTCCTTTTGACCTGGGATATGACAGAACCTCTTCCGTTCATTTCTGGTCCTTTGATCAAGACGGCCACTCTCCAGACGACCTCTGCCTTGACCTTCGCCTTCCAATGACATTCTGGATCTCTGGATTCTCCGAGTCATACTCTTGGTCAAATGATGCCTATGACTCCCTACGCCAATATCAGATACTCCGAGGGTTTGACCCGTCCACCGCCGATTTCGCTCGATCTCTTGGATATGAGCAAAACATCTTCGACCCCCTGCGCGACTCAGATCGATTTGCGCAGGTGAACCAAGGTTGGTTCCATCCATCTCCTCCCTTTGCCATTGTCTGATCCCCTCTGATTTTGTTGGCAGAGCCTCCCCTCAAGGATGGAGCCTTGATGTTGGCGGCACACGTCTCAGCACCTGAAGATCCCATGACGACTCAATCAGCTCAGAAATCATCAGAATCCACAGCCTCCAGCACTCGCCAAACATCTCTGTCTACCCATTCAGTTGCGGAGACCGCTGTGAAATATGACGCAGAACCCGAATCCACCGCGAGCCTATCAACAGAAACGGAAGGTCCGTCAAATCACTGGGCCAAACCCGGATTCCTGGAGAAATGGTGTACGTACTATATTTCATCCACGCATGTATACGTTGAGGTTCTGATGTACAATCTCCAGGTAATTTGGTGTCGCAGACTGTTGCCCGCGTGAATGATTTAGATTACTCCGTAGTCGCATGCTAGTTCAAACTTCCGTATCATCCTGACTTCCCTTGTGATTATTGCCCGATCTTGAACTTGTATGTAACTATATTATGCTTACCCATATTCCTCCCTCCCTTGTTAAGAGTATTCGAGAGCTCCAACACCACCGCGCAGACCCTCGACCTCGACATTGGAGATATCGATTGAGGCAAGGTAATGTCAGAATTCGGTCCGTTGCAAGTGCAGCTCTCGCGACTCGTGCTCATCTTAGTCTCTAGTTGAGTTTACATGGAAATCAGAATAGGTTTTTCCCCGTCATCAGTGTCGTGATATGGCCCAAAAAATTTAGATATCCAACGGTATTCGATACATAGCTTTTTGTTATGAGTCTACGAGGTTCAATGTGATACTTAAGAGTGTGTTCTCAGCTGACAGTCAGGCCCTGTGCTATATCTCACATGCAACATCCTTCGTATCCTCGTTCTATAAACACTATCAATCAGTTTTCAGTCAAAGCGATAACAATTGAACGTCTCACCCTCTCGTAATCCACGGCGGTTCATGCCCAGCTAAGATCTGCAATGACAGTGCTTTGACGGATTCAACTGGTGGCTACGATATCCCTACAAGCGCATTCTAGGGTTCGGACCAACGAATCTGTTCTCCAACAGCCAACGGGTAAGATCAGTGAGGCCATGCCATCCCGGTGAAAACGATTTAAACATACCTCGTTGCGCAAACACATCGCTTCCGTACCTTCCCCATCGACACCCAGCCTCTCGTAACTTCAGTAAGGACACAAAAATATGAATGCGCCTATAAAATCTGTTGTGAATGGTGAGACTTGACGATCCTGAAAGCGGAACTAACGTACCCTTGCGAAGACTGCCGTTCGATACCTCCCTTCCAAGGGTTGTCCTTCGAACCATCATGATTGCCATGTTCTCGAAGGCACGAGGAATCTGTGGGGTGTAGACCTGATGGTCCCTAAGGGATCCTTCTCGGCGACCAAGCACGTTTCAACGTCCATTTTGATGGGTCGAAAACGTTAACTTTGAGGGATGTTTGATGGCCATTGAAATCAGATTGTCGTGCACCTAAACCATGGCGAGGGGCTGGCGGTACGGAGATGATAGTAGCAACCACAGAAATGGCCTTCGAGCCTATGCGTACAACCTTCGGGAAGTATTTAGAGAAATTTTGATGATACGGCGAATTGACGACGTACTATCCAAGCTTCCTGTATCTGCGTAACTCCCAATTCGCCTGTCGTTTTCCTTCGTTCGTTGCCCTAGCTGCTCGAGTTGAACGCCTTTGAGATACCTATATGAATAGACTGTGAAAGGTAGGGCACTCGTCAGAATTTGACGAACGGCATACTATTTTCGCCCGAACCAAGTGCATATCTAGAACGTTCCTCTATCCGTGTGTATGTGTTCAGCCGTTTCGGATGCCATGAGGAGTGCTAGAATTCAAACGTGAACGAGTGAGAGAGGGAGTGGTTTGATAGTCAACGCGGTCGTGGAAAGAGTTTGGATGCGCGGCCCGGATGAGTCACCGTGATCCTGGACCTGACTTTCATGATCATTCACGTATCCAAAGACCGTCTCTCTCTCTTCCTCCTACGTATCTCGATTTCTAGAACCGGTGTTGCACGAAGTCGGACATTCAACAATCATTTCGGCCATGACCTCACGATTGGAGTATCGTCCTTTGCGTCGTGTTGGAGTGGAAATGGTACTCATTCATTCATCTCACCTCATTTAAAGCCGCTCTAATCAACTTGACAGCGTCATTTTTGTGGCCCGGTAGATGAATGAGGGAACTCAGAGCTGTGTCAAGGAATGTGGACTGGGGAAAGAAGGTCGGGTTGGGACTTGGATCGTTGACAAAGCTTGAACTGAACGACTCCGTTTGGTGGACTCGATCGAGCCTTCTAGAAACCGTTGTGAGACTACCTGTATCATCGTCGTTCTACTCAGAAGCCACGAAGAACTCACAGCGGTGTGAAACCCTTCCCTCCCAATAAACTTTGCAACTTTAAACCAATATCGACCACTCCCCTCTACTCTGGATCTGAAGTTTGTGCTCTCAAGCCCAACTTCAAGGCAGAGGATTTCGAGTAACAGCTTCCGGTGTCCGTCTACCCGCTTCAGCCCAACCACACACACATGTTGTCGTGCCTCTCGAATATTACAAACGGGACACTCACCGTGCCCTATATATCGGAGCTGGCCCGAACTTGGAGTCGAGTTGAGGCTTGCCTTTGTTTGCTCCAACATAATGTCCCAATCGCAGCCCCAGGGATGTGTCGTCGGTCTAGACCGTGACTGATTAATACCTCACCCTCGTCGCATTCACTCTGCAACTGTTCAGGACGACTTGTGGCCACGCCAATTTCCGAATCGCCTTGTCCTCGTACCTCGGGGAACTTTGCTGGAACGGACGTTTATTCCAGTCATAACAAGTGAGAAACGCGTAAACTGACCCAAACACGGTAGGTTTTCCTACAAGGTGAATCAAAGAACGCGCAGTGCTCGATGAGGTGAGTATATTTGACACTGCGTGCAAGTAGGTGGTTCTGATGCATTTGCAGTCGTGCTCTTGAGAACGGTATGTGATCTACAAGATGAAGGGGTGGCCTTGCTGGTCTGGCCGTTGTCTATTGGAGTAACATTCAGTTCTGCGTTCCAACACAACGCTCGGCATCTCTACTGTCACCTCAAGCACAAACATTCCATACACAGCCCGGGTACGTACCAAGAACTCGAGAAGGTCAGCTCTGGCCTGATCAACGTATCTGGTGCTTTCAGTAACGGAACCTCGGCGTGAATCGCCCGAGCTGAAGACTGATTCCATTTGACGACGAGGTAAGTGAAGCTGTCACTGTCCGTAACTTCTCGGTTTGTCTGGTTTGACCATCCTCGGAACTTAAAGTAGGAAACTTTTACGGCCCATTAGCCACTCTCGTTTGTCGCTCCTGGACATGTCGGTTAGATTCATCTTTATTAGCCCGTTCGACCTGTGTTGAGTTTTATATCACCAGGAAATGTATACCCGCCGTAAAAGCTGCATTCGCTCCGTACCAGATGACACGCCTCCGCTACGTAAGAGTGTGATTGTGGCGGGGGAGATTAGGGAGGGGGATGGCTGGGACTCCGACGGTGGAGACCACAATGAATTCAACTGGATGAATAATACACCTAGAATGTTTTCCTCGTTCTTGTGTGCCTTGTCATCCATTCTGGGGTGTCATGAAGGGGGCTAGAATCCAAAGGATTCAAAGGAAACCGAGCGACAGAGGGAGTGATTTTCTAGTCATCGCGGTTGTGGAAAGAGTTTGGACGCGCGGCCCGGGCTATGGTGGGTGAGACTCACCGTGACCCGGTCAGTTCATTGCCGTCCCACTGGATCTGCCCTGACCATCCTATCACCAGAACCTGTATACGTTCTCTAACGCTCACGTCTGCTATCTGAAGCTGAACGTCGTGTCAGTCGTAGTGGAAAAAATCAGGGAAGAGACGGTCAAGCGTCAATGTACGAGAATTCGGCTACCACACTAAGATTGGTGACTGGAACATGCCGATCCATTTCTACATCCTGAGGTAGATGATCGAGAATTGTATCTCGAGCAGACAGAGTTATATGCGATCAGACTGCCCTGCATCATCTTGGTCATCCGCTACATCTCACGCCTACAAGAACCCACAACACCG
>JANHQD010002543.1:0-35225 GCA_024721195.1 Marasmius sp. AFHP31
CGCTCGCAACGCTCCGCTATGAGCAGAGATTGCGCACCTCGGTATGTTCTTGGACGTATATGTCTTCGTAGAGTATCGACGTTCGGGTCTCGAGAGCTGGGAAGCAAGTGACAGCGCTGAGCATATGGTGGTCGGAGTCAAGACTGATTAAGTAACCTGATGCACTCCGAGTCAGGAACGGGTCTCGTGGAGGAGGAGGAGGAGGAGAGTATTCAACCCAATTGACGCTCTTGACCGAGCCGCTTGACGCCCATGACTGTACTCATTTACTAAGATTGCCCGACCTGGTCCAATATTCTTCCACTCTCAATATGGAGAGGCTGTGAAACAATGAACCAGTTCGCTCTCCGTTACGTGGAGTCACGTTAGTGACTCGAGCAGGAACCTGTATTACTGATGTCCCATTGACAATCAAGAGACAGGGGCCAGTCCATTGATGATGCGGATCTTCATGCATTACGCCTCATTTTCCTACTCAATGAGTGGATTTGAATTCAGAAATCAACTGTTTGAAGGCAGTTGCGTCGCGAACAAGGCTCGCCGCCGTCTCTGAACACAGCCCAGAACACGCAAAAAGAAGCGCTGATGAAATCTAACCATAGCCGTGTGTAGTAACCAACACACAATCAGACTGGGCCCCATACTTCATAGGTATGTTCCGCGTATCATATCAACCCTGTTGATGACTGCGAACTCAGCACTGAGATCAGGGTCTTTGACCGTCGTTGCCTCAATCCCTCGAAACTACTTAACCACAACGGGTTGCTGGATGTACAATTGGGAACATTGACGGCCCAGTCACCGAGGGTAACGTTCATGTAAAGAAAGGGGACGCTCAGTCTCACTCTCGAGCCTGCAACGATCTTGAAGACCTGTAGGGTGATGTACAATAGGTACCTAACCCAAGCGTTGGGATCGGATATTCAGACTTCAGGAACAGCCGGTCGAATAGATCTTCGATCCAGAATGAGTACTGCTATTACATAGATCGCGTGATGTAGATAGCTTTATTGCTCTGAAGATGGCTACAGCAACAGCCATCTCACCGATGTGAGCTGTGGTGGTGTCATGACTATATGGGTTCTCACAGTGGGGAACTACATCCTTTCCTTCTTTCCCCTAGGACCGACTCCAAGGTTATTGAGGGTAACGATGGGACGCAGAACCATGTACTTCTCTCACTTGTCCGAATCGACGACACATGCTAACGGGAACACCTTCATTTTAATTCAGTTATCTACTGGGATCATGTCTTCCTCTGCTCCTCAGATTTTCAAGGGTTGAAGCCACATTTTTCATTAATTCCACCACCGGATCGCTGTCCCAGATATTTAATGTCTCTAAAAAGATCACCATCGGCTGGTTCCGGGATGATTCGACAGACCCATTCAATATCAACCTGGTCTATCTGAGCACAAATAATGTACCCATCGCCACTCAGACACTCGCTACATCAGTGGTCACTCCCCAAGACGAGAGTGGGATCCAGCGCGGCACGGTAACATTCGCGCCCACTGCAACTGGGTGAGCTTTGTTTTCTCCTGGGGGTCTCGGAGCCTAACTGGAGGGATTCTACTAGGGATTTCCAAATGGTTGCGTTAATGACCGTGGGGGGACTCGAGTACGCTCTTTCTTATCGACTTCGGATATCATACCCTTACTGTTCATTGTCATTGGCAGAGAAGCCACGACATTTTTCAGTGCTGGCTTTCGAGCTACAGGAGATCTACCCCCTTCTGAAACTGACTCAGTCAGCTCACCGATCTCGAGGTGACTATCAAAGTCGTTTTGTGTTTACGGCAAAGGCGTTACCACCTCTTTAGTAACACAGATAGACCAAGCTCTGCATCCTCTAGCTCGAGTTCAGAAAATCCTAGTAGCACGCGTGGAGCAATTTACGGGTCACCTCTTTCAATTCGTACGCTATCGGGAATCACCCGTACCGAAAGGTGAACCTCCCCCCCTATCAACTCTGGTCAGGAACTAGTTGAATTGAATTGAATTCTCCCCCGAATACTATATCACGTTTGATTTACAAGACCTACCAGGACTAGTACTAGTAACCAGAAGTAAAGATCTCACATCCCTTCGTACGCACGAAGCTGATTGCCCTCTTTCAGTGCTTCCGAGTCTTCCGAGCCTCCATATAAGCGTACGAACATGGCTGGGGCAGTTGTAGGGGCTTTGGGTGGTACTGCTGGACTCCTCACCTCGGTTCTCATTGGAATCTGGTCCTCCAAACGGAGAAGACGAGGTACATGGCCTCCTTCCATCTGTGATTTTGACTGACAAAAACGCGAACTCGGTCCTAGCCTCACCACATCTGCTGCCTCCTCCGCTCCCCACAACCAGGACTGATGAACGTCGCTTGACGTACGAATCCCCCACAATTGGGCCAGACTCTCCATGTCTCACTTGCAACCCATCACCCCCGCGTGCGGGTCGGGAGCGAGCTCCCAATCATGTGCGCCCCGAGCGGGAGAAACTTGCAGTCGATAATGGTGACCGGTGGCCGCAACGGGGACCATCTTTTGTGAATAAACCGTTACCGCAAATTCCCTCCGAGGAAGCTCAACTCAACCAGGAGGTGTTGGCGCTAAGGGCAGAGGTACTCGCAATGAAGCATAGGCTGGCGATAATCGAAGCTACCGGGGCTGAAGACCCGCCTGATTATGTTTCGTCACACACCCGTAGATCTTGAGAATGTTAATACTTACATCCCGATCTTTCAGAGTCATTGTTCCAAAAACAATTCCGGATGAGAACACTCCAGTGACGATGCCCCTATAAAGATTATTGCTCTAGCACGCTATCTCTTCATCGCACTAACTAAACCACAGACGAGACCGAGCCCAGCTACGATCACACCGTATCTCGTTGAATCGTACTTTTCCTCAACAATATCGCCTCCCCCGGACATGATGGCCAGTATCACAATTTGTTTGATGATCACCACGTACCGAGACGTCGACAAGCATCTTTTCTGACTACTACTCAACGACAACGGGTTGCTGAGAGAGCAGTTGGAAACACTGATGGTCAACTTACCGAGCACCACTGACATACAATACCCCTAAATAGAACGCGGCATTTACATCTGATGCCGATTTGTTCAAGGAATTAAATTAATCCAACTTGCGTGGCCGGATGCTCGGATTTTGGGGGCATCCGGTAGGATGATGTCGCGTGATACGCAACAGTTTCTTCTCTCCCACCTTCATCGTTCTTGCTCAACGGAATACGTGACATTTCGATAAGTTAAAGGGACAAAAGTGGAGTATTCAGGTCAATTGATCGACACATAGATACGCATACCCATTATAGTCGGTTCATTTCTTTTCACTAGCCGATCCGTGATCTTTCATCTTGATTATCTGACCGGAGGGTATGAGTTGGGGAATTGCAAAAAGTCACTGTCCCGTTCTGCCTCCTTCGGGGTTATCTGCTAGCTGTCAAGAGCCTGCGGAGGTAATGTGGTCGCTTATCCCGACCCATCGTTGAGGTAAAATTCAAGAGGCTATGAAAGCCAAATTTGGGCGTATGAGCCTGCAATCGAGGTGAAAAGGAGAGCGAAAGAGCGGAGGATAGTCTGCAAAATAACAATGACGATCCCTCGATGTCAGCCATTATCCCTGTCATGGAGGCGCCGCCTGACTCTGATCACAGTAAAAACTCAATCTCAGGTACTATGCACCGCTCTGAATGAGGCTTGAGTACCTTTGTCTGCGGGAGAGATGCTTGAACGCTGTCGATGGATCTGAATCGTAGGTCTGGAAGTGCCGTAGAACCTATGGAAGGCCGGCGTCGGATGTTCGGACTTTGGGAATAGCCGGCCGGCAGAATCAACGCTTTTGACTCCCACGATGATCCGAAATCGCTTTTGCGTGCATGATATCTGGTGGAAGCCGAGCCATAGAATCTTACGGGTTGATGATCCGAAGCTTCAGCCATAACCCAACGGAACTGAGTAACAGCACACTCACCTATAACTGTCAACAATGCATTCAATAGAACATGTACCAGAAGACACCCCACGCCAGCAGCCTTCAACAGTCTCACTCGCTTGTCGCGGGCGAGTAAACTGTTGACTGTGGTCTCATTTGGCGATTGAATGTTGAACGTTGAACCCTGACCACACCTCCGACAAGATCCAGATGGCGGATTCCCTTGCGGTGGCTTCAGGGCACAAACGGTCAGGTTTCTGTTTATTGTTCTTTCAACCGAGTTACTCTCACCGTCGGATAAAACGCAAGAAACGATCGATATTATTGGATATATTCGCTTTTTTCATCCGAAGATTATGAAGCGTCGAAATATCTGCCGCTCTCAGGATTAACCATAGTAGAGCTCAAAAATGGCTCACCAAGATAGTGTCTACGATGATACTGAGTACAACCGTTAGTCGCCTTTGTTCAGTGCAGGCAAAGCCAACTCACGCCATTGCCAACAATATCCGAAATCGGCAGATTCTATGTAAAGCGGGGTTCATATTTTGGGTACTAAACATCCCAAGGGTATACTCCATCCCCGAAACGACAAAAAACGCCCGCGTCACATCTAAAATATCTGCGACCGAGCTGGTCGGGACAGCGGTCGAGGACAGTACAAACAACGAGACGAGTGTGAATCGACAAAACCGATTCCCGGCTCGATCATCGAGCCTCTGGCGTGGTTTGGTACCTGACCCGAATTTCAGCTTCGAAAGTTCGGATCTCGGGAATAGCCGATCGGATAAGTCTAATGTCGGTTTGATCATAACACGTAACATGTATCCCATGGCACATTTTTCCCTCCATTCACCTTCACTTTCTCGCTCAACGAGGTGTGTAATATTCACACAGATCAGACAGATTCTGGATGAGGCTCCTGATTGATTGATACAATCACACAGAGTGCCAGCTGTGTTCTTCTCGAGATCGATATTGGGTTTACGGACAACGCTTCATGACGCAAAGAATTGGCCTGAGGAGAGAAGAAGAACGAGAAAGCCGTATATGAAGTCAAGAACCTACATAAAGGTCATCAAGGGGATTGGAAAATGGATACAAATTGCAATAGTGAGTAGATTTGTCATTCTCTTTTCCTTGGTACTTACGTCAATACCAACCATAAACCGAGATACTTCAGGAAGCAAAAATCATAAAGGGGCCATTGTAGGAGGCGTTGTCGGCGGTTTACTTTATTGGTCCTACTGTGTCTCGCAGACTTCCTATTGCTCCGCCGTCGACAAAGGGAAAGAGATCTCCCCCCGAGCCCTGTCGAATATCAACAGAGTATGATGGTAATGAACAGCACTGATGCAGCTCGGGAGAACCCTGGCAGGCTTTTGGGTATATGTCGAACGAGAAGGCCATACCTGGGAAATCGCAATCGTGATGAGAGCTACTCCATACGCGCGCCTAAGTGGTGTCTCGCGCATTATTCAGAAGCATTTATATACGTGTACTAGAACGGAAGAGCGAAACTCACTAATTTCGTTCAATATAGAGGTCATACAGCGCGATGCGCGCCTAACAAATTACATATACGATGAAAGATTCAGCTTTGTTCTAGGTTTAATGATCTTATGCTCCCGCCTGAGGCTGTTTTTATTCTTGGCCTCGTGAAATATCATCTCGCATGGGGCACTGATATGAACACAGGCCGTCTCGTGGACTTAGTGATCTGATCGATATCAGGCTGTCCTGTTGGGTTGGGGAGACTGCTGCCGGTAACGATAGCATTAATCAAGATGTGGGCTGTGGTCTCGATGTACAACAGAGCAGCTATATTGCCACAATGCTAGATTCAAAAAAAAAAAAAAAAAACAGCAACACAAACCTTTTCTCTCCAGCCAACGGTTATAGACACACTCAGATATTGCTTCTACATCATGCGATGGTGGACTAGGTATGGGTCACTTTTTTGCTCGTATGAAATGAGTGTACTGAAGCTACACCTATGCAATTGCCCTAGTCCTTTGCTGTCATGTCTTCTTACCTCTCAGTTTTTCCTTGTCTGGGAAGCGGTGGCAGAATTAATTATGTCTGACATCCCTCCCACCATTACCGCCTCGCAAATTCTCACTATAGGATGGACAAGGAGTCCTGAAGCTGACGGCCCATTTGACTTCGAGTTATTTGATTCAGCTCAAGTCCTATTATACTCCACTCAACCCGTCGAGGCGAATCAAAGCAAGAACCAACACGGCTCACTGACATTTACGGCCCCCCCTGCTGACGGGTAGATTTCTTGCAACATCTCATTCATCCGAGCCTGACAGGTTAAAACCAGAACCGTTTACCTTGTGGCCGTAAAGTCTGGAAGTGATTCAGTGTACGTGCTTGCACTGCTCTCCATCCACAGGATCTCAAGGAGAAATGATGTTAGTGTTTCCACCCTACTCAAGCCTACTCAACTGGTGGTGATACCGCAGTCTGTGACTGTACCGCGGACTGGGGTTCCACCTTCTACCTCCGAAACGTGAGCCGCCCCATCTACACCAGTGATATATTGCCCACATTGATTCTAATACTCGTACAAGCCCCACAAGTAGCCAGCATACGTAGGAGCTTTCGCTTTTCGGGTTGACCTCAATCAATACCTGATTTTTCTTCAAGTGCAAGTACACCTTTACCCGGCCAAGCTGGCGAACCGTCGACTACCATGACTTCGTATGTGAAATTCGCATCAAATTCTATGGATCCCGAACGTCGGCTGATGTTCACTTTCTGGCCCAGCCTGAGCGAGCCCAGTGTCCAAAGGTAAGGTTTTGACTTCTTTTCTCACATGCGGGACTGATATCCCTCCCGATTCAGTGCTCCCAAACAGGTAGCTGGGGTTGTTGCAGGGGCAGTGATTGGTGCCGTAGTACTCCTCACATCAATACTCGGTGGAAGCTGGCTCTACAGACGAAGAAGGAGACGAGGTACATTTAAATGTTGTATGTCAGCTTGCACTCGCTAATGAAACGCAGAGCTGGCTCTGGTCTTGCCTCATCCAATGTCTCCTCTTTCCGCAATGAGACCTGATAACCCTTTTGAGCCGCCCGTTTTGACTGTGCCTGACTCTCGAGCATTCAATGATACGCCACTACTGCCTGCAGCGGGTCAAGAGCAAGCTCCCAATCTTTTCGAGCAGGAGAAACCCCCCGTCGAATACGATAACCAACAGCCGCGGCCTCAGCCACAACCGGATCCAACCACCGTATTACAAATCCCCGAGGAGGATTCACCTGCAATCACCGCTCTAAGGGCAGAGTTGTTTGCAGTGAGGCACAGACTCGCAATACTCGAGTTGGCTGAAGCCGAAGACCCGCCTGATTATGCTTCGTCGTATACCTGTAGATCTTGATAGTTCTCTCATGGATTGAGAAGGTTGGGAAGTTAGACTGGGTTGGTGTACTGAATGGACATGCAATTTGTATCCCAAAATTTGAAACATATTACATAGCCTAGCCAGAAATGAAAAGATGATGATTTTGGATTGAACAATCCAGAGAATATAATTGAGTGAGTTTTGAGTGTTCCAAGAAACTCCTATTTTATGTGTACTGATTGTCATGAAGTGCCGCTTTTCCCCTATCTTTTCCCTTTCTTAGCGCCCATTCCCCTTTTAGCGCCTGTTCGATACTTTGATGCCTACCAGATACCCAGTTCCCCTTTCCACATCACTCCCATCATTCCCTTCCTTGTTCTTTCACATTGTCTTCATAACTGATCCCATCTATTGTTCCCTTTGTTCTCCTTGTTCTTTCACATCATCCTCACATCTGATTCCATCTATTAATTCCATCTTTCTCTTTGTTCTTGTACATACAACAGTTACTTGTTCTAAACTCATTCTTGTTCCATACCCGGACTACTATTGTTCTTCCCTTGTTCCCTATTCTCTTTCTTTATTCCTGCACAACCCATATTCTAGTATATAAGCTAGGTAGTTTACACCTGGTCCCTCATCTTGACCTCTTGTCATTGGGACCAGGTGAGTAGTTAGTTCTGTCTTCCCCTTTATCTGCAATGTATCTAACTTGTCATTGGGACCAGTTCCTTTATCTGCCTTTGCTCTCTGATCACTGTCTCTGTCATCTCTGCCATCGTCTCTGCTAGTTGACTTCTGCCACTGTCGTCTCTATATCCGAAGCTTCAGTGTCTAGTGCTTCAGGACACTGATTAATAGACCTTCTTACAACACCATCACCAGTCATGAAGGCCTAGTGTTGCCAACAGCTCGGCTCAAGCCGCAGCTTGAGCTGAGCCAAGCTGACATGATCCGAGCCGCTTGGGATCAGCTTAGCTGGTTTGAGCTGCCGATTCAAAAAAAAGAAAAAAAACTTTCCACCAAGGGCTGGGGAGGGCACAAGACAACAGCAGATACTAGCTGGAGCCCAGTACGTAGAACTGAGATGGTAGGAAGAGGTGTTACAATATGTAATTTATTTGGTATCGTTAATACAATGATATTGTCCTAAAGCACTAGACGCTAAGACTGCAGAAGCGACGGCGGCAGAAGTCGACTAGCAGAGACGACGACAAAGATGACAGAGACAGCGAGCAGAGAGCAAGAGTAGATGGATAACTGGTCCCAATGACAAGTTAGATATATTGCAGATAGAGAGGAACAGAATTAACTACTCACCTGGTCCCAATGACAAGAGGTCAAGATGAGGGACCAGGTGTAAACTGCCTAGCTTATATACTGGAATATGAGTCGCGCGAGAATAAAGAAAGATAATAGAGAACAAGGAAAGAACAATAGTAGTCCAGGTATGGAATAAGAATGAGTCCAGAGCGAGTAACTGTTGTGTATAAAAGAACAAGAAGAACAAAGGAAACAATAGATAAGATGGGTTGTGAAGACGATGTGAAAGAACAAGGATGAGGAAGGAAATGATGGGAATGATGAAGAAAGGGGAACCGGGTATCTGGTAGGCGTCAAAGTAACAAGTGGGCGTCAAAGTGACAAATAGGCGCTAAAAGGGGAATGGGCGCTAAGAAAGGAAAAGATAGGGGGAAAAGCGGCACTTCATGACAGATATTTCTACAGTACTGAGTACACACAACATACGGGCAATAATACAGTGATTATGTAGGTATCAAGTAGATGGTATATAACGAAGGAGCAATTGAGACATTTCGGGATTGCCAGCCCTTGATTTTCGCCATTCAGATATCTTGGAAAGCTTCCACTTGGCATGCGCAGACTTCTGCAGGGCTCACTGCAAGAGACCTTGAAGGTCGACGCGTTGGTATCAACGTCGCCTGTTGATGGCACAAGAGGGAGAACATGAGGACTAGTCCCAACACCAGCTACCTTTGTAACCACAGAATCCTTGAACTCCCCCCGTGTCACCATCAGCGGAAGGTTGGTCTTTGGCATGGGTTGCTGGGGGTAGATGACCATATTGTTGGGCAGCCTTCCTTTGATTCTCTGCAAATCCATGGCCAAGACACATGTGGTTGAATCTTGCAGGAAGTATATCGAGAACCAGGTGTCAGAGCTATGGCTGTACATGTACTTCCTGTCGTTGAAGGCAGGCATATTGCCGTGAAGTTTGACCTGGAAGAGAACCTCATCAGCAATGCTCTGTTTCAGCTCATAGAACTCATGTTGACTGGTATGGGCCGGCTTCCATGGCTCAACCACAAGTGAGGCAAGTGCCGGTGGGTATGAAGTGTCCATCGTAATATTGGGATCTGGGGCTGCATCTGGATTCCAGCAGTCTGCTTCTGGAGCTGCAGAATCTACGAGGAGAGGGTCGGGAGGCGGTGTCATTGTTTGGGATGGTGTTGTCGGTCGGGATGGCGTTGGCATGGTGTTACTGAGATGTAATCGTGGCTGCTCTTTGGAGAGGCCAGCAATCCTGGTGTAGCACCTGCTAATAAAAGCAGCCTCTGAACCATAATTTTAAGTGATTTTTGCGCTTAATAAGTGCGAATTAGAACACTAGGGACATAAGTACTAGCATAAGTCCTGAACGGCTAGTAATAGGCTCAGACCGGTGTATAAGGTGCTTCGGAAGTAAGACCACACCTACTTCTCTGAAAACTGTAGGAGAACAGCATACTGAAGAGTAACTTCGAAAGCTTGCACTTGGTCTGTAGTCATATTCAAGGGAACGGTTTCCTGGTTTGGGGGCATCCAAATGTGAGGATTCAATGGTATCCAAACACTCGAGCTTGAAGTGGAGCATCTCTCTGAGCGTAATGTGAGTTTGGAACCACTTAGTCAACAAAACTAACGGAAGTTGACAGAGAGTCAAACTCTGCAAGCCGAGAACAACAGGCTGACAACACTTCTCCAGGGCAATGAGCAGCAGATAGCAATGGCACAACAGCGTCATGATCAAGAACTGGAAGGTATGCGGTCCCAAAACGAGAACTTGATGGCTCAGGCTCAGCAGCATCTTCAAGCTGATCGAGACAGAACACACAGGGTTGAGTAAGTCTCTTTGCCCTCACTAGACCACTGATTCAATCCTGATCTTCTTGGCCTATTCAGACAACTGGTTGAGGAGCGTATCCGCCCCTTCCTGTCCTATTCAAACATGCAGTTTGACCTGGCCGATGTTCCTCACCTCATCCATGTTGCAGAGTGTGGGGTCACAGCTTTTGCTGGTCCAGTACTCAATGTCATCCTTGGTATGGCCAATCAACAGGTTGTTAGCATGCAGCACATTTCAGACGATACAATACGAATCGACCTTTGATCGGGTCCCTCATCCTCATTGTTTGTTTGAGTCTCCCTCGACCTCTCAGCATGAAGGCTATACACCTGAGTGTGCTATGCAAGAGGTTTCAAGCCTCAGCAATGCTATGGGTACCTTTGTTCAGAGGGCTCAGAGCTCCTACGACAGTGTGATGGGCAGACCAGTGGTCAAAGTGACAGGAGCTTTCTTCAAGAACACAGAAGTACATTGCAGCACAGCCTTCATAGGACAGCAATGCTCTCTCCCGGAAGCTGGGGTATGTATTTTTGATTTCTTTTTCTCATGATCAATCATCTGACGGTCAGCTCTCTTGTTCATTTCTAGTTCCTAGAATGATTCGTGACTCCAAAGGGTTGGTGGACGAAGAGTTCCTGAACCATTATGGAGCCAATACTACAGACGGTTTGCACAAGCGCAAGGATTGGGATGGAGATGAGATGACAGATGGTGGAGGACCTAGGAAAAAATGATAGGTAGTGCTAAGTGCTCAGTATATGTCGGACTAAATTCAATACACTGTACATCCATCCTGTAAGGGTCGTGATTTCTGGGCACGAATCCAGTCGCAGAAGGTAGGAAGTGACGTGGAGATGAGGGGAACAACGGCAAAAATAATGAATAGCTGTAAAACCACAAAGCCTTGGGGTCCTTGACTGGGTTGGCGGAATCTCATATCCTGGACTCAGGACCACTGTCCTAAAGTGCTAGACGCTAGGACTATAGAAATAACGGCGGCGGAAGTCGACTAGCAGAGGCGACGACAGAGACGACAGAGACAGCGAGCAGAGATCAATAGCAGGTAGATAACTGGTCCCAATGACAAGTTAGATATATTGCAGATAAAGAGAAACGGAATTAACTACTCACCTGGTCCCAATGACAAGAGGTCAAGATGAGGGACCAGGTGTAAACTGCCTAGCTTATATACTGGAATATGAGTCGTGCGAGAATAAAGAAAGATAATAGGGAACAAGGAAAGAACAATAGTAGTCCAGGTATGGAATAAGAACGAGTCCGGAGCGAGTAACTGTTGTGTATAAAAGAACAAGAAGAACAAAGGAAACAATGGATAAGATGGGTTGTGAAGACGATGTGAAAGAACAAGGATGAGGAAGGAAATGATGGGAATGATGGGAGGAGGGGAACCGGGTATCTGGTAGGCGTCAAAGTAACAGATGGGCGTCAAAGTGACAATCGGGCGCCGAAAGGGGAATGGGCGCTAAGAAAGGAAAAGATAGGGGGAAAAGCGGCACTTCATGACAGTCATAGCTCGTTGTTGTGTGGATCTCAAAATTTGGCCTCATCTCCCTCTCGCCATCAGATATAACATCAAGCTATTCATCACCAACAAAAAACGAAAAGTGAAGAGAGTGGGCTGGGAAACCGTGGCTTCGCCATCGGCGAGTCGAAAGCTCAGCGACCTTTCCCCAATGTTCATTCTCTGTAGGCACCTGTAATCCCGGCATGCCAAACGAAGTACTTCGTAGAAGAACCTCTAGAGGACTCATGCGCAACCAACGATTAGTGTGTATGAGTGTGTTGTCTTGTTTTGACGCAAAGTTTCCTATTATGTCTAAATCCAGCAATGTCCTCTCATACCCATCCGAGTCCAGTCTGATCCCGTTGACTCATATTCGGCTTAGCCACAGGTTTACAAGCACCATTCAAGATTGAATAGCACTCGAAGCACAATCCAAGCTATCTTTGTACACAGTAATACAGCGGGTGTTGGTACTACTTTTTTGAGGTATTCATCATTGTATCATAATTGCCGTCTATTTCAAGCTCCCTCCCAGGTCGAATTTGATGGGATCACCCTTTGGCATCACAAGCAACAGCAGCCTAAGTTAAAACAATGTAAAGGTTCTTGCTCAAAGCCTGAATATCTCGTTATCTTAGAATCAGAAGACTCAAACTGCATCATTCAATCTCTGCTAGAACTCCTGTCTACTAACTGATGAGCAAAAGGTCACCACCAATCCAATGATTATACGGACTGTCAGTCTCAGCACTAGCTATCGAGTATACAGTATCCTCACCACCGGGCATATCTAAATTTGGGGCATGCTCAATTCACATACCGTGTCGCATACAGTCACATACAATTCATGTACAATTCACATACCAAATTCACATTCATGATGGGCACAGCCACCCCAATATCCTTCTGTCGAATAAGAGCACGGACAGTATAACCTCTTGGATTGATATAGGCGTCCCCAATGGTGTCAAAGCATACAAGACTCTGGTGTGGCTCGCTTCTACGGAATATTCAAGGACTCTGGACCATGGTAAGTCGGTCAATGTTGGATTGATCCTCACACCTACCTACCAGTAAGTACTAAGTAGTAGTGACAAAACCGCCCCTGCTCTTGCACCTACAGCAACGATGAGTCAGCTATTGAAGAAAGCCATATCTGCTTGGTGGTGGTGTTTTGGATAGAGAAGTCGTGTACAATGCCAAAAAATACTCATCGCTGGGCTCGCACATTGAGACCCTGAGCCTGAGCCCACTCAGTTGCTCCATCCCGGTCCCTCAGGCCTCAGGTGTCACATCTCAGAGCTCCTCGAGCCTCAAGGTCTGTGCAGGTTGACGACGAACATCAAGGAAATTGATAGTGGAAGCCGACTTTGCGACGTGCTAGCTACCGTTGACCATTGCGATAGTCGTCACTTCTACTCAATTTTTACTCTGAAGTTCATCTATGTCTGATTGTAAGTCATGTACTTCACATCCTAGTTCACGTACCTAGTGACCAAACTCACGTACCTCACGGACATATTCATGTACCTCATGTTCGGATTCACGTACCTCATGTGCAAATTCACATACCTTGCGTACATTTTCACGTTCATCGTGTTCGCACTTCAAAATTCACATACTGGTATTCTGTGATCTAATCACAACCGAGCGGCTATACAATCAAGTGACTCATTGACTGGTAACTTTATACCACCATTGGATTTGAACTGAAGAGCAAGAGTATCTAAGTCTTGAAGGATTTTCATGGAAACCATGGTTGGGATATCTAAGATTGAGGTCGTGATATACCCAAACATTTTCCAGGATATTTTTGCCACCTCTGCTTACCTCATGGATTGGATGGTTCAGCGTAGGGGAACTTGTTACTGGGAGTAGCAACCGTGAGAACTTGCCAGCTCTTGTCATGGTCGTCATGGTCGTTGCAGTGTGCTCAACATTGGTCCTCCCATACTTTGAGTCTAGTTATACTGCTAATCAAGAGCTGTATTCAAACTAATTAGAAGTACATGTGGGACACTACTATGCTAATATACAAAAAATGATGTAATCACCCCCTCAGCCTGCCGCCGACCTACCGCTCTTTACACCAGCAACCTGCCTTGACCGTACATGCATCTGAGAACAATGTAGAGCACAGGACTGTTATTGAGCTTGTCAGTAATGCAAGAACCGCATATGATACACAGCAGAAACTAATTTCGCAAGAACGAAAAGGGTATTGACAATCAGAGATGGGCAGTGAGCATGGGGGTTGAAAGGAAACAACAAGTCGGAAGCGCCCACACGCGTTAGCGAGATTCAACAAGGGCCAAAGAGACCCAAATATCACAGGTCTCAGATATGCATCATGTGACGGTGAAAGGGACAGCGAGGCCGCGTATCCGAGCCATTATATTGTCTCAACATTCGTCCAATATTGGGCCACATATAGCAGCAAGATTGTGACAATCTCTGGGCCATAATGACGAGAAAGTTATGGGGCCCATGTAATTCGATTATATTGTGTACACATTGGGCCAATATGTGACCAACATTGTTACAATATAAAGTAGGACATCTTGGCCCAAGATTGTCATTTTCTGGCAGTGTACATGAGGTACGTGAATTGGTATGTGAATGAACATGAATTTAGCATTTTGATATGCGAGGTACATGAACTGATGAAAAAGCATAGCCACAACTTCTGGACACCAGGAAACATAGCCACCCTTGTTTGACATCTTAGATATGTACTCCATGTACATCCTCTGGCTTTTCTCCTGTCCTGGAATAGGTATGTCAAATAAGCATTTAAATGAAACTTGATGAGGTTGGTGAATTGGCCTGGGGCTTGGGGACTGAGACCGTGACCTCCAGAATCCAGATCAGGTTGAATTCTCACGGTTGCTAGTAGTCGACGAGCTCTCTTAAATTGGCTCATCTGAACGTAAGGTACATGTAGATGAGATGGACACTCTGAGGAGCTCTTGGCTAATATCAAACAGTGATTTGGAGGTGCTCCGCCATAACTCCCCCGGATACCCCCATCAATCCTGATGGAACAAAAGAGTTGCTAGTTGAGGCTTCTGTCATGAAGTGCCGCTTTTCCCCTGTCTTTTTCCTTTCTTAGCGCCCATTCCCCTTCGAGCGCCTGTTTGTCACTTTGATGCCCATTTGTTACTTTGACGCCTACCAGATACCAGGTTCCCCTCTCTTCATCATTCCCATCATTTCCTTTCTCATCCTTGTTCTTTCACATTGTCTTCACAACCCATCTTATCCATTGTTTCCTTTGTTCTTCTTGTTCTTTTATACACAATAGTTACTCGTTCTGGACTTGTTCTTAATCCATACCTGGACTACTATTGTTCTTCTCTTATTCCCTATCATCTTTCTTTATTCTCACGCGACTCATATTCCAGTATATAAGCTAGACAGTTTACACCTGGTCCCTCATCTTGACCTCTTGTCATTGGGACCAGGTGAGTAGTTAATTCTGTTTCTCCTTACCTGCAATATATCTAACTTGTCATTGGGACCAGTTCTTTATCTGCTCTTGATCTCTGCTCTCTGTCTCAGTCATCTCTGTCGTTGTCTCTGCTAGTCGACTTCTGCCGCCATTGTTCTATACCCGAAGTCTTAGCGTCCAGCGCTTTAGGACAGCTTCAAAAACGAGTAGCTTTTGTAGCCACTTGGTAGTCATAAGAGCGCATATTGTTAGTAAGTAACTACGAAGGTATGAACGTGAGTGTACGTGAGGTACGTGAAAATGTACGTGACAAACATGAATTGTATGTGAAATGTACACAACGAACATGAGAATGTACGTGAGGTACGTGAAACTGAACGCGAGGTACATAGATTTGAATTTCTGGTACGCAACTCAGAACGTGAAGTATGCGACTTGCTATGGTGAGGAGGAGAAGTCAAACATGATCTAGTGGCCTCTGGTCAATGGTGGTCATTGCAGTGTTGAACAATGCCATCTTTTACCTCAAATCTCATGCACGCCAGCAATCATGGGGAAGGTGAATCGGGATTATTGTCCTAAAGCGCTAGACGCTAAGACTCGGATGCAGAAGCAGCGGCAACAGGAGTCGTCTAGCAGAGACGACAACGGAGAACACAGAGACAACGAGCAGAGAGCAAGAGCAGGTAAAAGAACTGGTCCCAATGACAAGTTAGATGTATTGCAGGTAAGGAGAAACAGAATTAACTACTCACCTGGTCCCAATGACAAGAGGTCAAGATGAGGGACCAGGTGTAAACTGCCTAGCTTATATACTGGAATATGAGTCACGCGAGAATAAAGAAAGATGATAGGGAATAAGAGAAGAACAATAGTAGTCCAGGTATGGATTAAGAACAAGTCCAGAACGAGTAACTATTGTGTATAAAAGAACAAGAAGAACAAAGGAAACAATGGATAAGGTGGGTTGTGAAGACATTGTGAGAGAACAAGGATGAGGAAGGAAATGATGGGAATGATGAAGAGAGGGGAACCTGGTATCTGGTAGGTGTCGAAGTAACAAGTGGGCATCAAAGTGACAAATAGGCGCTAAAAGGGGAATGGGCACTAAGAAAGAAAAAGATAGGGGGAAAAGCAGCACTTCATGACAATTATCAGATGCTTATCCTAATTGTACTGATTGAGGAGGCAGACGGCCTAAGCAAGCCTGAGTGCAATGCAAACAACTGGATAGACAATTTCTCGAGATCATTTGTCAGGCCACCCAATGAGTTAGGCGCAAAATGCTATGTATCCATCTGTGGGGTTACACTAGGTATGTTTAGTAGACCCTACTATGTTACTCCGACAGTATTTTACAATTTCTGGAACCCTGGACATCTACCTAGAACCTGAAGACTGAGATTTCAAGTGTGATTTTTGTAGCAAGAGTGCGATCCAAACTGTGTTAATGGCCTATATGGCCACTAATGCCAAATTATCGATACAATTACAATCTGTCATGAAGTGCCGCTTTTCCCCCTATCTTTTCCTTTCTTGGCGCCCATTCCCCTTTTAGCGCCTGATTGTCACTTTGACGCCTACCAGATACCTGGTTCCCCTCTTCCCATCATTCCCATCATTTCCTTTCCCATCCTTGTTCCTTCACATCGTTTCCACAACCCATCTTATCCATTGTTTCCTTTGTTCTCTTTGTTCTTTTATATACAACAGCTACTCGTTCTGGACTTGTTCTTATTCCATACCTGGACTCCTATTGTTTTCCCCTTGTTCCCTATTATTTGTCTTTATTCTCGCACGACTCATACCCCAGTATATAAGCTAGGTAGTTTACACCTGGTCCCTCATCTTGACCTCTTGTCATTGGGACCAGGTGAGTAGCTAACTTCGTTTCTCTTTATCTTCAATATATCTAACTTGTCATTGGGACCAGTTCTTTATCTGCTCTTGCTCTCTGCTCGTTACCTCTGTCATCTCTGTCGTTGTCTCTGCTAGTCGACTTCTGCCGCCGTCGCTTCCATATTCAAAGTCTTAGCGTCTAGTGCTTTAGGACATTAGGTCAAGATCCTTATTGCACTGACAGCCTAACCAGTGGGAGGGTTGTCCTTGCAAGATCACCACAGCTTCCAAACCCTGTTCAAATCGTGTTCACGCAGTTGATCCCGCAGACCAACGTCACTGGCACCGCAACCCTGAAACCAGCAACTGGAGAACTTGTGAACTCCAACCCTGCTCACACGCCGACCCTTTAAACTCGATCCCACGAGCTCAACAGTTCAACGACGGATTGGAACTGGTACCACTACCGTTCCCCAGTCCTACCCCCACTCTCGAACCAGAAACTGATTTAACAGCCTCTGCTGCCTTACTGTTTGCTGCACCACCCACTCCTGTAGGTTCTGGACCAGCCACTCCACGACCTCTCTCTGTTCTTTCACACCGATCTCCATCTCCAACCGACACCACTGATTCCCATACTACTACTTCCACTATCTCCAGCATGTCTACTCAATCTGCTGCCAACGCCACCCTCGAATCCCTCCTCTCCCGTCTCATTGATCGACAAGAATCCCAGCAGGCCCAGCTGGATGCCATTAAAGACGCCTTCAAAGCCAACAAAGACGAAGGTGCCGTCATTGCAAAGCCCGCTGTCTTCAAGGGCAATGCAGACGGCGTGGCCAGGTTCTTACCCATGTTTAGGAACTGGGCAACAGAGCAGAAGGCATTAAGGATCAAGGCAGGACAAGGGGTTACTCCAGAAGACGTTGGAAAGCTGGACAACAAGAAAACCATCCAGTCCACTTTATCCTTCTGTAAAGGTAGAAAGGCTGGCCGCTGGGTGGCCAACTACCTGAAGCAGGCCAATGCATCCACGACCGATGCAACCGTTCAATTTCCCTTTGAAGGAAAATGGGAAGTTTTCAAGAAGCAGTTTAAGGTCAGGTTCGGCACCACCAACGAGAAGGTGGACACCATTAGGGAGTTGGAGCACATGAAGCAGGGAAACAAGGCAGTCACTGTCTATAGCCAGGACTTCCGCCAGACAGGCCTCTCTGACGCCGACCTCATGATCTGCTTCCGAAGTGGACTCAACCTGGAGGTAAAGAAACTCCTTGTGACAATGGACCTAGCCCAGGAGACCCAAAGGACCTGGATGATTTGGAGGACCGTTCATGCAGAGCTGAAAGGGCCCTAGAAGCAGAAGGGTTTAGCACTCGGAAATGCACCAAGACCACCACCACCATCAGTGCCACCGTCCCCACTCATGCCACCCAGACCAACCCTGTTGGGGGTAATGGCAAGACCTGCGACGACTTCTTGAGGGCCATGCGTAACCGCTGCTATGGCTGTGGTGCAACAGACCATACCAAGGCCCAGGGGAATCATGGTCAGGAGCAGTGGCCAGGAGGAGTGTCACCACTGCAAAAGTTCCTGGGACGCATGCCAGGTTTAGACCTCAAGCCTGCAAGGGTTGTTAGGATCAACTCAGCTGTCCCTGTCACCCTGTTCCTTGGAGAGACAGTCAATAGCGGTGCCTCTTCACTAGTTCCTACTGCCACCATTGCTTCCACCACTCCATCCACCCAAGTCTTCGCATTTTACACCCCCAATTCCAACGCCGTAGCCCATATTGCTGCCCTACAGGACTCTCTTAACCAGCAGAATGCAATGATCCAGCAGCTCATGGGTCAGAAGGATTTTTAAAGAGGGTGTCTGCCTTCGCTGCAGTGAAGACACCCACACTGGTTCCCATCTATGCCACTTCCTCATATGTTTCAATTCAATCTTGTACCATATCTACTATATGCAAAATAGAACCTCTTTCTCACCACCCTCGCATATGAGTGAAATTAAAGGGAAGGCAGCATCAGATGGAAACTGCAGCTACAATCAACAGTGGGGCAACTGCCCTATTTCTTGGAAAATCCTTCGTCTCGGCTCATCGAATCAGCACATCCCCTCTGCGGCACCCTATTCGGGGCCATAAGATCGATGGAACCCTCAATCAGGCTGGAAGTATCATGCACTTTGCCTGACTTGAACTTACTGTGGACAGTACAGAGACCTGGACCGACTTTTTGGTTACAGAACTGGGAGGAGAGAATGTTATCCTTGGGCTTCTTTTGTTACGGAAGACCAACCCACAGGTTGACTGGGAGAAGGGACAAGTTTCAGTGCCCAAGCCTAAAGTGACTATTGAGGAAGTAGAGGATGAAGACTGGTGGGCAGGCACGGGTAACCCACCTCTTTCTGACTCCATTGTTCAATCCATCCATGCATCCGTCATTGAAGACCTTCCTGCAGATTCTGAAGCTAATCTGCCCCTCTACCACATCAGGGCAAATCACATGACCTGCAGAGCTGTGGTAAAGAAGGGTATCTTGGAAGACTGTCATGACGACCTGTGGATTGCAGCCGGATACACCTATTTCCAACAAATCACAGAACAGGCCAGTTGAAGTAAGCCAAAACAGACATTCGAGGAGATGGATCCACCGGAATATCAGGGGTCCAGGAAAATATCCTCGGAAGGGGAGTCCAAATACCTGCCAGCTCACAAGCCTTGGGACCACGCCATCGAACTTGTACCAGGGGCCCCACAGACAATGAAAACCAAGGTTTACCCACTCTCAATCAACAAACATAAGGAGCTTGACAAGTTTCTAGAAGATAACCAGTGCAAAGGCTACATCTGCCCCTCCAAATCCCCTCTAGCTTCACCGGCCTTCTTTGTCAAAAAGAAAGATGGCAAGCTCTGCTTTGTCCAGGACTACCGAAAGCTCCACGAATACATGATAGAAAACTGCTACCCTCTACCTCTCGTCACCAACATAGTGAACCGTCTACAAGGAGCCAAGTCCTTCACCAAGTTCGATGTTCGTTGGGGCTACAACAACGTGCGGATTAAGGAGGGGGATGAATGGAAGGCCGCTTTTGCAACGAATCGAGGGTTGTTCGAACCCAAGGTTATGTTCTTTGCTCTCACAAATTCCCCTGCCATGTTTCAATCACTCATGAACTCAACAATTGCATCCCCACCAATTAATCCATAACTTATCAATTAGTAACATCAATCTACTGTAGTAATCCCATGTAATCTAGGTGTACCTGTCCGTAATCCTATGCATTTCAACCCCAGAGCAGCGTGAATGAGGCGTGGATAGGATTAATCCCAATCCAATCCAGGTTTCAAGAGAGCAGTCAGAGGGAAAATCCACTCGGAGGTGGTTTGAACAGTTGGGATTAATCCAAATCCAATCCTAAGGTAATCACACTGAAGGGGATCAATCCAACCCTCAAAAAATACTCGTACACTTAAGCAAGGATTAATCGGATTAATCCATTAACGTACAGATTACAATCCAATCCAATGTCTTGAGTTGCAGACAACCCACCCCCATGCCTTGTCCCTATTTACGTCCTCTCCTGCCGTTTGTACTGGCAGTCGCAACTGTGGCCTTGGTACTCCGTGTTGCCGCCTTCATAATGGTCCCAACGGTTGAAGTACCGGCATTCGATGTTGCCGGTGCCGTTCGGGATCTGTACTGAGGTCAGAGGCAAAGGCTAAAGAAAATGGATAAACGAGTGCACTTACCGACTCAATCTATTGGTTGGTGTTACGAATTGCCCCACTGTTCCTCTTGTTCCCTTGGTCCCCGGACTATTACCCTTGATTTCCCTTTGATTCCACTTCATTCTATGTCCCCAGTATCACATTATGGCTCTCTTGATGTTCCAGACCATTCCAGATCATTCCATACCTTGGGTTCATCATTCCATATGATTCCCATCATGATATTGCTGTACTTGACATCCCTTGATTGTTCATCAGTTTCTACCTGACTCCTTTGATAATCCTTGATGTTCTACAATGTTCTTTCATTATTCCTTATTAGGATTCGTTTCCATGACTCAGTATGCTGTACCTTGACATATATACTCATGGACACCTGTAGATAGATTCCCTAGTCTGACAACTTTGTCTCACATTGCTTGTACCCAGCATATACTGTGTAGCAAGTGTCCTACTCACTATCTATTCATTCATTTCGACTTCCTGACCTAGAAGATGGCCTGAGGGGCCCTAGACCTAGTCTTGTTCTTGACAGTTGGCGCCACCACAACCTTCTGTTTTATTCTCCCTTTCACGACTTGAGCCCCATTTCTCCCTCTCTTCCTGTTCATTGCGGCCACTTCAGCTGGCTCGTCCACCTGTGCAACATCATCCAGCGATTCTTCTCTAGGCAGCGGTGTCAATTTCTCTGGCTCCGACGTATGTGAAGACACCGGGATCGCAATTGTGAAGGTCGGTTCGGCCGCAGTTGCTCCCTCGACTTGGGACAATACTTCACCTGACCCACCCGCTTCATCGCCGATACGAGTAGGCTCAGGAGTCACTCTTGAATGTTCCAGTGGCAGTTCAGAACCAGTGGAACGCTTATCCAAACGGGATTGATCTACCGGAGCAGACAGCAGACCCTGTTTTGCGGCATCATCAGTACCCTGGGGGTCGGGCCCCAGTCCGCTACCTTCAGCATGCATTGAAGTGACAGAATCAGGCATGAGTAGATCTCGAAGGGACGCATGCTGTGTCTTGCATCAAATGGTCGACTGAGGGACTTGGTCCGAAGGTAGCAGGTCCTGTGCATTGTCCTGTGAACACCGAAGAGAGTTTGGGTGATGCCACACCTAATTGCCTGCTGGTATTGTTGACTTCGTTCATGGGAGACGGCACAGATATGGTCGATTGTAGTGTTGATGAAACATGAGTAATTGAGATGGGGGGTGTAGTTTCTTGACTTCTAGATAGTTGTGGGCTGGAGGATGGGACAACCGGTTTCAGAGAACAGTCAGTAGGCCCGGCCGCATCATGAGACGGGGGCGATTGCGATTGATGTCCAACATCTTGAAGTGGGGTCTCGTTGTCGTTGCTATCTAAACCAGAGGTATCCCTTTGTTTACTATGAACAAGGGACGAAGTCAGTTGAACGCAGCACGGCGAGCCTCAATCGACATGCACCTTCATGCTTGATCCATCGCCTCAATGGGTTCATGAAGCATTCATGGTACTGTGGCTTGTCCTGTAATGCTACTTTGAAGGGGCTTTGTTTATCGCGAGTGACAGTGATCCTGGTTGATATGAGACTTATGAATACTGAGGAACAGAAACTCAACACTCACATTTCGATGTCAACACTGGAGTCCTTGCTGGGTTTGATGGCGTGAACGATGAAAGATACATCACCACATTGGTTCCAGTTGTCACCAATGATGGCCACAAGTCGTGCATATACAAATGCCTCCAGAAGCTCTTGGTTGCTGGTAAGATGTCAGGTCATGTCAGATGGAATGGTAGTTGAACATGGTGCATACTCTGCAATGTGATCTTCTGGTGGTTTAAACATACGGTCCTTGATGATTGTCTCCGCTTCCTCCTCGAACACCTTTTTCCCATCCTCGCTTAGCTGAGTGTACATCTCTGAAACAACTGCGTGCCATGCAGCAAGGTATGTGCCCCCCCGAGCACCAGGAGCACGAGCTTTCACCTTTGTCTTGATGTCGTCTGTCCTAAAGCGCTAGACGCTAAGACTACAGAAGCAACAGCGGCGGAAGTTGACTAGCAGAGTCGACGACAGAGATGACAGAGACAGCAAGCAAAGAGCAAGAGCAGGTAGATAACTGGTCCCAATGACAAGTTAGATATATTGCAGGTAAAGAGAAACGGAATTAACTACTCACCTGGTCCCAATGACAAGAGGTCAAGATGAGGGACCAGGTGTAAACTGCCTAGCTTATATACTGGAATATGAGTCGCGTGAGAATAAAGAAAAATAATAGGGAACAAGGAAAGAACAATAGTAGTCCAGGTATGGAATAAGAACGAGTCCGGAATGAGTAACTGTTGTGTATAAAAGAACAAGAAGAACAAAGGAAAAAATGGATAAGATGGGTTGTGAAGACAATGTGAAAGAACAAGGATGAGGAAGGAAATGATGGGAATGATGAAGAAAGGGGAACCGGGTATCTGGTGGGCATCAAAGTAACAAGTGGGTGTCAAAGTGACAAATAGGCGCTAAAAGGGGAATGGGCGCTAAGAAAGGAAAAGATAGGGGGAAAAGCAGCACTTCATGACATCGTCCTTGAACTTCTCATAGTACAACCTCCGGGCTGTGACCGCTCGCGGCTTGGCCTGGCTGGTGGAGATAATGTCGCGGTCTTTGCCAATCAGTCCTGTACCAGGACCTTGTGATTGGGTCTGGGATGGCACAGAGGTTGTTGTTGAAGTAGTGGCATCGTCAGCAACGGCTCCTGTGACTTCAGTGTTGGTAGCTGGCGCAGTGGGAACACTGGATGCTGGATTCACATGAGGCTGAGTAGGATTGACAGGAATTTTCTTTTTCCCTTTGTGAGTTTTATGGGCACGGTTCGTACACCACCGGTAGAGAGCCTGTAAATTGGCAGTGTCAGAAACAACCGGACGAAAGAGCAACCGATTGAAACTCACATCATGAATCACTTTGCGTGGTGTGGCACTCGAAAACTGTTCTCTGAACGGGTTGGTAACATTCTCCAAGCACCACGGTTTCTTTGTTCCCTTCTTGTGGGGGGCATCCGAAGCCTCCAGAGTGTGCCAGTACTTTGGCCACACATTCAATATCAACCACTTTTCATGGTCTTTCCTGCCCTTCATCGAGGGGCGGGTTTCTGTGGTATTGACAGCATCTTGGTATGTCGGTGGAGGAAAGTTGGGAACAGGAGGTTCAGGGACAGGGTTGAAGGGTGCGTCGGCAAGCTGATGACAGTCATTGGGATCGACCTGGATGTTATCCACGGGGAGGGGAGGGGGTGGGGGTGGGGGTTCTATAGGATCTCCTAATCTGTTGGGATCCTGAGCAGTTTCAGAATTGGCGTTGCAAATGACCTAGACGCTAGGACTATAGAAACAACGGTGGCGGAAGTCGACTAGCGGAGACGACGACAGAGACGACAGAGGTAGCGAGCAGAGAGCAAGAGCAGGTAGATAACTGGTCCCAACGACAAGTTAGATATATTGTAGATGAAGGAGAAAACAAAAGTACTACTCACCTGGTCCCAACGACAAGAGGTCAAGATGAGGGACCAGGTGCAAACTACCTAGCTTATATACTAGAAGGTGAGTTGTGCAAGAATAAAGAAAGATAATAGAGAACAAGGGGAGAACAATAGTAGTCCAGGTATAGAATAAGAACGAGTCCAGAACAAGTAACTGTTGTATGTCAAAGAACAAGGAGAACGATAGAAACAATAGATGAAATCAGTTGTGAAGGTGATGTGAGAGAACAAGGAGAACAAAGGGGACAATAGATGGGATCAGTTATGAAGACGATGTGAAAGAACAAGGAAGGAAATGATCGGAATGATGTAGAAAGGGGAACTGGGTATCTAGTGGGCATCAAAGTATCAAACAGGCGCTGAAAGGGGAATGGGCGCTAAGAAAGGAAAAGATAGGGGGGAAAAGCGGCACTTCATGACAAATGCCAATGCTGCCCAAGAAGAACTTGATAGCCTGCAAGCTAATGAAGGTCGCGTCCGACTTGAGTACCAGCACTTGTGCTCTTTTGGGTGCCTTGTTGTTCTATACCAACGAACGCAATTCAATCAATGTACAACATATAAAGGAATAAATAACAAACCTTTGACCATCCGAAGACCACAACGCAAAAGTCGATCTCGTTTTTGGTAGCTTCCAGTCAATCTGCGGCAGCATTGCCATCGTCGTAAAGCGATTTTCCCTTGCTGTCATTATCTTCCGCTTCTCTGGCGAGGGTGGCATCACTAGCAAGGAGGTCATCGCTGCTGGGGATAGGATCATCTGATGGAGGGAGGATGTCTTCATCATTGCTGATGAGATAGATTGGCTCGAGGTCAAGGATTGGCCTGCTAGGTATTTGACTATTGAGAGGGGCTGCGGTGTATCGGTCCGTTGAAGTGCCAACAAGAGTTTTCGATGCGCCAGAGCCTGACTTGCGGGTACGTGCGGGGTTCTTTGATACAGGGGCAGCCCGTTTGGTTTTCCTAGTCACAGTGCTGGCAGCTCAAGAGTGAATGCAAAGAAGTTCACGTCGATCAAGAAGTCTGCGCAGCTCAGAATCATCATCAAGATGGTGATGTGGGATGGCATCGTCTTTGAACATCAGGTTCCGTTTGCCTTGTTGATTAACCGTCTACCACCAAAAAATCAGTTGACGAGCAAAGCCCTCTGAGAGAGCGACTCACCACAAAGTATGTGCATCCAAGGAACCTGAATTTCGGGTGGGTGTGGCCGTAGACGTTGTCAGTCTGCCCTGTGAAGACGCCGGAATCGAGAATGATCACACCATTCGGATGAGGGGATTCCCTGATTCCCAGTATCATGTGAAGACTTTGCAAGTATTGTTTGAGCTTGACCTTGTTGGATGCCCTTCTGGCAACTACTGTCCTAAAGCGCTAGACGCTAAGACTATAGAAGCAACGGCAGCAGAAGTCGACTAGCAGAGACGACGACAGAGATGACAGAGACAGCGAGCAGAGAGCAAGAGCAGGTAGATAACTGGTCCCAATGACAAGTTAGATATATTGCAGGTAAGGGGAAACAGAATTAACTACTCACCTGGTCCCAATGACAAGAGGTCAAGATGAGGGACCAGGTGTAAACTGCCTAGCTTATATACTAGAATATGAGTCGCGCGAGAATAAAGAAAAATAATAGGGAACAAGGAAAGAACAATAGTAGTCCAGGTATGGAATAAGAACGAGTCCAGAATGAGTAGCTGTTGTGTATAAAAGAACAAGAAGAACAAAGGAAAAAATGGATAAGATGGGTTGTGAAGACAATGTGAAAGAACAAGGATAAGGAAGGAAATGATGGGAATGATGAAGAAAGGGGAACTGGGTATCTAGTGGGTGTCAAAGTAACAAGTGGGTGTCAAAGTGACAAATAGGCGCTAAAAGGGGAATGGGCGCTAAGAAAGGAAAAGATAGGGGGAAAAGCGGCACTTCATGACAACTGCCCCAGAACCGCGAGGTCCGTTTGGATAGGGTTCTGGCGTGGAGGCTCTGGAGGAAGACGATTGCCGGGGCATGGTTGGAGTATGAAGAGGGCAAGACGCAATGATGGAGGGAGCAGCAGTGCCACAACTGACTGGCACTGTTTGTAGTTGTCAGTTGGCCTGCCACATACACACAAACTGGAACAATAGTTAGTCAAATGTGTGAATGCCACACGACACGGTATAAATAAAGCTCACCGTTGGCCTAAATCCTACCAATTTGCTCTTTCTCATCTCTCGAAGTCTTCACCAGTCGATTATGCCTGATACTCTCCCTCTTCGTCATTTGAAACCCAATTGCCATGGTGGCGGCTGCGCCTTCAATGTGGGAGCCACGCTCAACCCCTGGGACCCACTACAAAATGTCCCAGCAGACAGTCTCAAGTTCAAGACAGTCAAAGACGAGGCTGCGCTTGCACTCGGCACAAGATTTGCACCTGAGGTGGTGCTGAGGGTACGGTGTGGCCTCGAGCGCCAGCACGATGTGGAGTTTGTGTACAATAACAAAGGAGATGATTTGGTACTAGAGAGAACAGACGCAAATGATGTAAGTGGCTCTCAACATCGTTCCTGTAAACGAGTAACTTACCAGCGACCAGATACAATCTGATTGTCCAGAGGTTCTTTTTGTCTGGGACTACACAGTTGCTGAGTGCATCAATTTGGGTGTGTCAGCCTTCGAACATTCACACCAACACGCCGTCAGATTCACAGAGAAAGTGGCTAGGGACGAGGCATCTTGGAGCAACTATCATCCTAGTGATTCAGACAAGGATGAGCAATCGTCGTCTGAAGACCTCTCAGACAACATAGACAAGAACTCCTCCTTGAGTTCGGAGTCGTCATCAGAAGACTCCAATGAAGAGTCTCCGAGAAAGAGAAGGAGGACATATGCAGCCATGCGCCCTCCTGGAAGGCCGAAACGGCCCGATGAACTGAACGTTGCGCCCAGTAACTTGCCAGATGGTCTGGTCAAGGAGGGTAGGACCATCGAATACTTCGAGGAGATGGAGGACAGGAATTTGAGGGAATACATCAACCTAACATGTCTGAATTAGATAGATTCTTGCGAAACAGGCTGTAACATACACTTTGGAGGGCAATGGACTAGATTGTACCTAGCAATATGTATTAATAGACGCAAGATAAAGCCTTTAAACACAGTACCAAAAGCTTCGATCAAATGCTATTGATTTAAAGCATAAAGATAACACTTCCACTGAGCATGTGGTAGGAAACGGGGCACTTGAATATTCCGCTTGGACGGCCTGAGCAAATAACGTGGAGTACTGACGTCTATAATCATCCAAAGGCTCCAGTTAATGACATCCACAATCACAAGAAAATTGGCCCAACCTACCTGACAGAGATTGTCTTGTGAGGCAGCAGCCAGAGATTTCGAGTGTTGGGATATGACCCATACACCCTCAGCAGCGCCGAGCCCAACTTGAACGCTTTTCAGCCGGTACCAGACCGTGCTGAATGGTGATTTTATCGAGGGAGAGGACATGAAGAGAGGGTTGTATTGAGAGAGATGGAAGTTGCGAACAAGAGTGCTTGCGTATCGTGTTTGGCAAGTATGGGTGTTTGTCTGGCAACAGCCTGCGTTCCATCAACTTCCATCCCAAACCGGTTAGGCACTCATATTGTGAACTCCAACCACCACCACGATTGTCCTTTCTTCCTTCTTTTCCTTTGCTACCCACCATGTCAAAATCCTTACCATTCGGACAATTTATTCAGCAGCTCCCTTCACCAAAATTCCCACCAGTAGACGGTCAGGTACCGCTACTTATTGACGACCTGGTCTGGCACCAGTCGATTCTGCCCTCGATTGTGAATCGTTGGCTCGACATTCACGCAAAACTACGTTGGCCAACCCTTTCAAAGCTTTACACATCTCTTTCCGATGTCCAGTCTTCCGGAATATGCTTTTCTGAGGGAGATAAGAACAGTGGATATTGAGAAAGACCCCTCTATTCTTACTCGACGAGCTCAACCAGGGCAAGATAAAAACATGCTTTTTCTTTATAGCAGGTGCATGGTCCGGCTCACCTCTCTTCTCTCGATAGCATTCCAATCCAACAAGGCATGAGTTGGTAACACATTTCCTGGCAAATACCTTGTCACCACGCCGAACATGGATGTCCTCTATGCTCCTCCAGTTGGCCTTCGTCGCGTCCGGCTCAAGAGAGATTACCACTTTGGCAAAGACGATCCCCTCTTCTACCCACAACCGTTTAACCATTCTATTGCGCACCTGGCCTTGATTCCCATCCCAAACTCCGACTCAGAGCACAGACTTTATCATGCTTGGTTCACTCCAACGGACCGTGATTTTGAGCCAAGGGCAAAAATGGATATTTGTCCCAGGCTTGGTAAACTCAGGTCAACCATCCGCAACTTCTTTGAGCTCATGATCGCAGAGGCTCTTGAGTGCGCAAAAGACCATGCCAACAATCACTACATATCCAACCAGTCTGCGCAACTTCGCTTCCTCCTAGGAAGACTAGATAAACAACGGGCCACCCAGTCGGAGACTTTCCTTCATTTTGCATTGGCACAGCACCAATTTCTCAAGTTGACGGCGCGTCTCGACTGGATAGCAAATTACCGCAATCATTATATGAAGTCGACTGACCACAAGAGCGACCTGGGGTGTCCAGCAGTCATAGGTGCATTTACCGACAACCCAGAACTTGTGGAGGCGTTGTTCCAGCTTCGTATACCTGTTTGGTATGTCCGGCCAATCAGTTGGGACTTGGATGTTTGTGTTGATTGTGTCACAGAATTCATTCGAGGCTCCCTCTGCAGCAAGCAACTACTGTTACCATCCTGATTCGAGGTCAATCCCAGTGATGGCCCGTCATCACACAGAGTGATTTATGAAGGCCTTGCCAACAAGCCTGAGTGGTATCTTGCAATGAGCAACTACCTTAACTCCATACAACAATACCCCTCCATATTCAGCTCAGATGAACTTGCAGCTCTACTTCCCTCACTAGAGTGCTGGTTCAACCTCCTGGTGCTGGATCGTCACGCAAGGGTCCCTGTAAGATCCAGATCATACTGTTGTACCGCTATCTATAAACTAACCCCCTGGATGGTCCTCCAGATTCAACCAAACAAGACCGGCACCGCCCCCTTGGACAACAGACACCACAAGCTCACCTCGTTGCGTCTCCACTCATGCCACCCCCTCCTACCGCATGGCACAATGCGCTACTTGCACTGTCGGGTCTCAACCAGTCCCTACCAGCACCCGATGGTTTCAATGACGGATATGTGTTGCCTTCCGCTCATCTCCTTTCAAACCCTCAAAACACTGTCATGAAAGCTCGCTTCATCTCGAACTGGCTGAAGTTACAACACCTTATTTACTGCCTGACGGTATCTCCCCGACGGCTGTCGAACAAACAATGGCGCTGTCTTCTGGAGGTGGGTGGAAGCAGTTCTAGAAATGTGAACGACTCAACGAGATGGAATGCTCAAGACCTCACTGATGGCAAAATACCGGATGTTGCCGTCGTGAAAGAAATTACCTGGGAGTTAAATGAGCTCAATTTCCGGCAAGAGCTCCTCATTCTCGATTCCTGCCTCGATGATAGTAAAATGTCGAGTTTCGATTGTCAGCATCTTCTGGACAGCTGTTGGGCCAGTACTGCAGAATACGCAATCGTCAACCATCCCTCTCGCGGACTCGGTGGTCCGACCATCACCAATTGCAAACCGTACCTCAGAGTTCTTCATCGGGTCATGTCGACTTGGAGAATTGAGAAACATTTAGAGCTTGAGGACCCATTTCCCGCTGACACGAAAGCTCACAACTTCGCTTACCGCATGGAACAGGTGGAACAAGCGGTTGCGTCTTCATACATCAACACCTTTTGGGACATTTTTGGTCATCCACCTACTGTTTCTCGTCAACTGCTGTGATTGTGTCATCTCAACAACTTACCTCTACCCATATGCTTCTTGACATAACGAACACACTTACTCCTTTTTACCATCGTTGTGTACTTCACAAGCCCCGGCGGGCATTGTTGGATTGACTTCCTTATCTGTTTGTTCAGTATCCGAGACGCCAGTGAATGAAATCTACCTTCTGAACCTTATATGTGCAGTATTCCGGCGCATCCCTTCCCCAGATGCACTAAGTCTCTGTGTGCGAGCTGACAACAATTGACTTCTGCTTGGCCCACCATCTGTATGGTAAGTGGCTCATTGTCTCAATGTGTGGCTTGTGGCACTGACGATCCTGCAGGGAATACTTGAGGTTAGCCATTGAACTCTACCTCTACCTGTGCCACAAAGGCACCTGCTTTCTCCTCACTATTCCACCACAACAACTCGAACTTTCTCTGTGTGTCGGTCATGGCGAAAAGGCTCAAGAGCACCACAACTGCTACTCAAATCAAGAGATTGGCAAAGCAGAAGCGGTTCTCGAAGGACAAGAGGCCCGCATCCAAGCCTACAACAACACCAGCAGGGGAGCAGTCAACAGTGAAGATGACAACATTTTACAAGGAAACGGGTGAAAAGGATGTCTCGTTCCTTGAGCTTTCCCCGAGCAAGAAATGACAACGGCTCCTAGAAGTGGAGGACCAACAAGTGGCGTCCATGCCATCTCTGTGCTTCGATGCCATCACCTCAACACAACCGAACAGCCTCGTCAAACCTCAATCCCCTTTGGTGGAGCCGTATACGAATTTCAATGGATGCTGGGAAGACAAGCCAATGGTAGATGTAGGAATGGCCAAGAAACGCCCACAGGTATGTTTAAATACACCCTAGATGGAGAGTCGATACTAAACGCCATGCTACATACAGGGTGTCCTGAAGCGCTAGACGCTAGGACTATAGAAACAACAGCGATAGAAGTCAACTAGCAGAGACGATGACAGATATGACGGAGACAGCGAGCAGAGAGCAAGAGCAGGTAGATAACTGGTCCCAATGACAAGTAAGATATATTGAAGATAAAGAGAAGCGAAGTTAACTACTCACCTGGTCCCAATGACAAGAGCTCAAGATGAGGGACCAGGTGTAAACTACCTAGCTTATATACTGGAATATGAGTCGTGCGAGAATAAAGAAAGATAATAGGGAACAAGGGGAGAACAATAGTAGTTCAGATATAGAATAAGAACGAGTCCAGAACGAGTAACTGTTGTATATAAAAGAACAAAGAGAACAAAGGAAACAATGGATGGGATAGGTTGTGAAGACGATGTGAAAGAACAAGGATGGGAGAGGAAATGATGGGAATGATAGGGAGAGGGGAACTGGGTATCTGGTAGGCGTCAAAGTAACAAATGGGCGTCAAAGTAACAATCAGGCGCTGAAAGGGGAATGGGCGCTAAGAAAGGAAAAGATAGGGGGAAAAGCGGCACTTCATGACATTACCCCCCTTCTAGGATTCATCGTCCTCGATGACTAGGCCCCTTCTCGATAAGCTGGCCCTGCTGCGGCTGGGAACTTCTTGTGGAATCGTTTCACTATCTGAGGGGCATTCTTCAGGTTCTGTGCGGGTTCCCAGGTGTTCTCTGACTCCGAATAACCCTTCCACTTTACCCGATACTCCAGTCGTCTCCACCGGTACTGGCTGTCCACCACATCCTCCACCTCGTCTTCTAACTCGATAGGTCCTGGCGGCTCTGGCAGCAGCCCATTTACTAGATTACCTTTGAAAGGGTAGAGTTTGTTGACATGCAAAATGGGGTGATGCCGCTCTAGCTCTTCTGGTAGATCCAGCCGGTAGTCCAGGTCCCCAACCTTCTCCAAGATCTCAAATGGCCCCAGACTCTGGTCTCCCAGCTTCTCGCTCGACCGCTTCAACCTGAAGTCTGACCCGTCTAGCCAAACAAAGTCTCCTACACCGAATTGATGGGCTTTTCTCTTCCCCCGTTCGAAGCCCTCCTTCATATGCCGTTTGGTAATGTGCAGTGCAGCGCCTGCGTCTCCCCTCACCTCCCTCAGGATGCAGGGGATGGCATGAACTTGCTTGGTGAAGAAGTCGGTACAAACAAGGATGGCGTTGTGTCCGTAAGAGGTTGGTAGTTGGGTGATGAGGTCAACTCCTACCTCTTCCCAGGGTCCCTGCGGCATGTCGAGGGGCTGGATTACTGAGCGGGGGTGACGGTGAAGCTTCTTCCGAGCACAGGTGTCGCATCCTTCCACATACTTCTCTACAAATGACCGCATGGTGGGCCACCAGAAGTGGGTGTCGACTAGGTCCTGCATTCCATGGAGTCCGGGGTGTCCTGCTGTGGGGCTGTCATGACACTGGCGCACTACTTCTCTGCGCAACTCATCGCCTGGGGGAACATAAACTCGACCTCGGTGATACACCAGCCCGTTGTCTTCCTCCCACTCCAACAGCCCGTTGACCAGACGGGAAGGGCCCTGTGCCTTCAGATCTCGTAGTCCTTCCAGCACCTCTGCTTCCCGTTCTGACGCCTGTCTGATCTGCTCCTCCAGAGGGCTTACCAGGCCTGTAGCTGCAATCCTCATGAATACCTCGGGCCTGAGAACGGTTTGCTGTTGGTTATCATCGCTATCTGGGACTTGATGAGCACCCATTCGGGAGAGAGGGTCGGCGAGAGTGTTAGCTTTGCCCGGTTGGTGGCCTAGAAGGAAGTGGAAGCGGGACAGGTATAGAGCCCATCGGGCCTGTTGTCGGCTAAGATTCTGAGCAGTCTTCCAGAACTTTAAGTTGGAGTGATCGGTGAGAATTTCGAACGGAGAGGGGAGACCTTCAAGGAAATACCGCCAGTCTTTTAGCGCATCTATGATAGCAAGCATCTCCCTGTCGTAGATCTCATAGTTCCTCTCAGCCAGCTGCATAGAGGCTGAACGGAAAGCGATGGGATGCCAGAGTCCGTCTTCAAGTTTCTGTGAAAGGACCCCTCCAGTTGCATAACCAGAGGCATCCACTTCTATCCATGTGGGTCGATCTGGGTGCCAGAGGGTGAGGACAGGTGCAGAGGTGAAAGCGGTGCGAAGTTGGTCAAAGGCGTCCTGTTGTTGGGTACCCCAGTTGAAGTTGATATGTTTCCGGGTCAGGTCGTTGAGGGGTCATGCAATCTTGGCAAAGTCCCGAATGAAGCGTCAGTAAAAGTTTGCAAAGCCCGGAAATCCTCAAACGTCCCTGAGGTTGCGGGGTGTAGGCCAGTCTCGAACTGCCTTAACCTTGTCTCTGTCCATTCGTACCTGTCCCTCACTAATGATGAGTCCAAGGTACTCAATCTCTGTCTGTTCAAACTGGCATTTCTCGGGTCGCAGGTATAAGTCGTGTTTCTAAAGTCAAGCAAGAACCTCCTTGACTAGAACTCGGTGCTCCTCCAAAATACTGGTGAAGATGAGGATGTCGTCCAGGTATACTGCAACTTTCCCTAGGGCAATCAGGTCGGCAAAGATGGAATTCATGAGTGATTGGAATGTGGCGGGCGAATTTGTGAGACCAAAGAACATAACCTTGGGTTCGAACAACCCTCGATTCGTTGCAAAAGCGGCCTTCCATTCATCCCCCTCCTTAATCCGAACATTGTTGTAACCACAACGAACATTGAACTTGGTGAAGTACTTGGCTGCTTGTAGACGGTTGACTATGTCGGTAACGAGAGGTAGAGGGTAGCGGTTCTTGATTGTATACTCGTTGAGCTTTCGATAATCCTGGACCAAGCGGAGTTTGCCATCTTTCTTTTTGACAAAGAAGACCGGTGAAGCTAGAGGGGATTTGGAGGGACGGATGTAGCCTTTGCGCTGGTTATCTTCTAGGAACTTGTCGAGTTCCTCTTGTTCGTTGATCGAGAGTGGGTAAACCTTGGTTTTCATTGTCTGTGGGGCCCCCGGTATAAGTTCGATGGCGTGGTCCCAGGGCTTATGAGCTGGTAGGTGTTCAGACTCCTCTTCCGAGAATACTTTCCTAGACCCCTGATACTCTGGTGGAACCATCTCTTCAAACGTCTGTTTCAGCTTACTTCTACTGGCCTCCTCTGCGATTTGTTGGGAGTAGGTGTATCCGGCTGCAATCCACAGGTCGTCATGACAGTCTTCCAAGATACCCTTCTTTACCAGAGCCCTGCGGGTCATGCGATTTGCCCGGATGTGGTAGAGGGGCGGACTAGCTTCAGGATCTGCAGGAGGGTCTTCAATGACGGATGCGTGGATGGATTCAATAATGGAGTCAGAAAGAGGTGGGTTACCCGTGCCTGCCCACCAGTCTTCATCCTCCACCTCCTCAATAGTCACTTTAGGCTTGGGCACTGAAACTCGTCCCTTCTCCCAGTGCACCTGTGGGTTTGTCTCCCGTAACCAAGGAAGTCCAAGAATAACGTTCTCTCCTCCCAGTTCCGTAACCAAAAAGTCTGTCCAGGTCTCTGTGCCGTCCACAATTGTAAGGGTCAGTTCATTTTCATCCCGGAATACACCTCAATCACCCCTAGAGGGCCTGACCATCATGATGAACCCTCGCACACACGTTGATCCCGGCCATCCGCGATATAAGTCTCTGACGCCCAGAGCACTGCCACTCAGCGCTCGGCGTCTAATGGCCCAATTCGTCAATAATGGCATTCATCCGCGTCCCCCTCAGACTAGGAGATACTCCCATTTCACTACATCATCTCCACTTCCCCTCAAGCGCATCGGCCATCTCCCATGACTTCCTGACGACCTGTATCCTTTTCACATCATCCCACGTTCCTTCCGGACACGTTGCCGCCTACGTTCCAATTATCCGCGTTCACCTTCTCA
>JANHQD010002544.1:0-21537 GCA_024721195.1 Marasmius sp. AFHP31
AACGTCACGCAAGTTTGTACATTCATGCATCATGGCCCATCCAACCGCACACATACTACCGTCAGGGAAGTCAACCGCACTATGAATGCCATGCCCATGTATTCCCAGTCCTATCAGATGTCGGAGCCACATGCGTAGGTAATCCCATTCAAGTTACTGTCGAATTTGGCCACCTTGGGGGGCTACACGGTACACGGTGTTTGTCATCAATAACTTAATTCTGGAGATAAACGAGGACAACTCACCTCCAAAATGCGCCCCGTACGCAGTATTACTTCCGTAGGATTAGGCTGAGCACCTTGCTCCCCACCACCTCACCGTAACCAACCAGCTACTCCTTCGTCTTTCAATCGGCGTGAAAGCTGGTATCTAGAGTGAGTCCAACGCGGCCAGGTTTTGCCGCCTTCTCTTTCTGGAATTATTCGACCTCCAGAGAATACGCCGTTGCAACTTGCTAGTCCGGTCTTCAAGGTTGGAAGTGTAAGTAGCAGAACCGTACCCGGTCAGTAGAACCGAGGTGGTGGAGGCAGGTATCTGCGCATCGATGGGCAGAAAGACGAGTCATTACAACGGCGTTGCTTTAGGTAGTGGGATAGGTGACGGCGGAGAGCAAGAGTGGCTGATCCGAGCGCAGTATGTTTGGGAAGTAGTCGTTTCTGTGGCCAGGAGAAGGGAAACGACTGTCGTATGCTCTCATTAAACGGGCGAAGAGCGGTCTTCGTTCCAAGAAAATCCAGGTGCTGTGTTAGATGTCGAAGAATAGAAAGGGCCGAGTTATTCAGACCCGAGGGCTGGAAAATAACGTCAGTTTGGATGCTTTGAAGGTAAGAACACGCCAGAGGGCCAGAGGATGGCCAACGCCAATATATGACATCCTGAAAGCGACGAAACCGAGAGGCAAAAAAAATAAGAAAAAAGAACATACCTCTACATTACCAGCACCAAGCAGAGTACTCTCTATTCTCTCTTGTCTCATTCAACATACGAATCTTCACTCCGTTCGGCGAGAGAACCAGGGGGGTCTTGAGTGCTGCTCGCTCTCTGGTTGCACACGGGAGAACCGAGGTGTAAGTAACTGAATTCGTTGCGCGGAATCATAGAGCATGGCGTTGGTATATCGAAAGGGCAGGAAAGCCGATGACCGCAGTTGCATATTTGAACTGCAAAAAAAAATTGTCAGCCCGGATGTTCGCGAACATAACGAGGCAAAACACGCACCTTCAGCCCAGGACTAGCAGCTTTACAGCAAAAATGAGGGTTTCCGTCAAGTTATGACCGTTCCTGTAAGTCAGTCATTTATGAACACCCCACAGGATGAGAAACACCGACTCACGAAATAGACCCGCTACTTGATCGTTGTCCTGCACCCCCTCTGACTGAGAAATCAGGTCGGATATTGAGTCTTCCTTGTTTCAAATGAATTTTTGATTTCCTGGGCGGACGTAGATAGGACATGAGAAGGACGTGGATTTCGGTCGTGGTGGTTTCAGTCAGAGTTGAGGACGAGCGCTAAGGAGGTGCTAACGTCCCAGCTTTGGCCCCGTTGATGGGTTCCGTCGCCGGATTGAGCGATATTCGTGATATAGCGTTCAATCCAGGCTCAAGTTTCGGTTGTGTACGCCGAGCGACCTCGGAGTATGGACGGACAATGTCAAACGAGGTCTTTTGAGAGGAGGGCTTGGTCGACGTCCGATCGAGCTATTCCTCGTTCTCTTTCCTGAGGATTTGACCTATTTGTTACCCAGTCCAGGATTCAAATCGTCTCTTCGATGTTCCGTTGAGTTTTGGAGAGGGACATGAGTGGGGAAGACGAGAAAGCCAGACCCACGATGACTCATCGACATTGGACGCGACCGACGCGTCTATCAGCTGACCGACTCACACGTGGTCAGAACGATTTGAACGTTGCGGCTTTGACGAGTTTACCCCACTCAACTCTCCGGTCACCTCTCGTTTAGGGATTGATTCACGTCTGCAACTCTCACACCCATTCATACTCATATCGTGCGACACAGAAAGCTCGGAACATCTGGCATCAACACTTTGGCCTAGTCTCGATTCTCCCCACCCAGACGACATACGACGATGAAGAGGACGCGATCGGGTGGGATTTAGCGGAGGGTAAGGGTGATTGAATGTGGATGTTTAGTGCTGAGCAAAACGGTATGCACGTGGAGATGGTTTGGAGATGGTTTGGATCTGGTCGGCCACTTGGGTACGTCCACGGAAGAGCCTGTCGCGTCGGCGCTATTCCCGCACACGAAACCATCGAGACTACATAACTCGTATGTCAAGTCAGTTTTCGGCCTTGAATCATTCTCATCTGTGTGCCCAGTATGTCATGAACCCCCTCTTCCTTCACTCACTGTCGACGTCCAAACCAGCGGGACAACAAGAAGCTTTTTCAGTCCTACCCTCGGAGAATCCTTCACCATCACCCCCTACTCCATCCACCTCAACTGTCTCTCTCGTCATCGTTCTCGAGCGCGACTTTGTCCTCGTCATTCATGCCGACAAACTCGACGCACCGATCTTTTGCAGACCTCGATTGTGACCCGCGGCAAAAGGCAATGTTGGCCCTCCAGTTCACCTTTGTTCCCAATCGCAATCTTCCGCCGATCCATACCCAGGAATATATCTTCGTCATAGATAAAAGTAGGAGCACGTATCGAACAGGCAAAACAGACCCTGGCCATGCTGCTTCCAACCTCGAGGACGATGTTCAATATTTCAACTTTGGGCATGATTGCCACGGGATATGGATCAGGAGTGGGCACCATACGGAGGCTACTTTGGATAACACGGTGCGTTTTTTTTAGCGTTCTCAATCTATACGAAATTAACTGAGCCTAATCAACATAGACAACCCATATCGATGGAAGTCAATCTTGGAGGTATCAAAATCGAAAACGCACTGAAAGTCGCTGTCGCCTCCCAACACGGAAACTCACCACGGCCATGTTCACCTTGGAAGATGGAGATGTAAATATCTTTCCTGAATTACGAGGTTCAGTTGAACTTACCATCATCAGGACGACAATATGGCCAACAAAAACGTCACATCCGTTCAATGCCTTTCTGCCTCACACAACACTCGATTGGAGATCCATGCCCTAGGCATCGGCAGCGGCGTTTCCACCCAAATATGCCAAGACATCGCCCTCGCCGGTAACGGCGTTTGCCTATCTCCAGTTGAAGCAGAAGACATCTCCGTCAGCTGCATCAGATTACTGGCCGCTGGTTAAACGCCTCCTGTCAAGGACATCTCAGTCGATTGGGGAGTTCCAACCAGTCCTTGTCATCTCTCCAGTCCCAATTCATCTTCTTCGCCTGTCAACTTTTCTACGGCGCATACCCTAACCGTATGCATCCGCCAACCCCCAGTCTTCCAACCAGTCCATCCACGCTGGAACTCGGATGTTCATCTTCACGATCATCACTCTCAAAAATGCAACCATCCCAAGGGCCAAAAGAAGCCACCCTCCTCGGTCTTCTCGACGGATCCCCGCAACCGCTCTCATACGAACTCACTGTCCCCATTCGACTCCCGAGGCGTCCAACTCAAAGACTCCGAAACCCGATCAATCATTACCCACTTTCATACACATCCCCACCGCCTCTCAACACGAAAAGAATCGTGCTGTTTTGCCTTCTCCGATTGACTTGGTGCCTGCGCCGCTGGGGGGGAGACAGTTGAGGAGAGCTGCGATCGTGAGGTTTGGGGCAGAGGTGTCAGTTGTGTAGGAGTTTGTGGCTGCTGACGACGGGCATGATGATAGGAGGTTGCCGTTGAGGTCGGATTTTGGGGATTGGCAGGGTGGTAATAACGACAACGATGTGTTGGGGCTTGGGCTTGGATCGAGCAGGGTTGTTGAGCCTGCACCGGAGGCGGAGGCGGTGGGTAGAGCGACCTCCCCGATATCGTCTTCTATAGACGGGGATGTGATAACACAATACGTGATCTCGCCTATCTCGCCCCCTGCAGCTGTTCCAGGTGCTTGCCCCTCGCTAGCCTCTTCTATGTCTCCCACCTCTGTCATAGAGGAAGGCCACGAAACCGACAAAACATTTACGAAAATCAGTATTCTCGAGTCATATTTGTTGCATCGGAGCGACGACGACAACGAAGAACTCGAACCTTCGCAACCACTCTCGGAAGAAGACAGACGTATGCAACCATTCCTTCGCCTCTTCTCGTTCCAAGAAAACTTGCTCCCAAAGACGTTTGACAACGCGCTGCCTCAACAACAACAACCCCTCGCCATCACCTCCTCTCATACCTACCATGACCTCTCCCACCGACCTGTCCCACACGAGATCTTCGACATCGCTCCATCGCAACTCTACAATGGGCTCTACCCCTTGAACGAGAAGCTCCATGCTCTCATGGGGAGGTCGGCCATGGACGATAAGATCACCCAGAGGGTGGATGAGACAGTGTGGGCTACGGCGTTGGCGGTGGCGTTTGTAACGAATAGGCCTGTGCACAGGAAGGTGTTGTCGAATGTTACATTGAGCTTTTGGGTAGCTGGGAGTAAGGAGATGGCTAGGGGGAGGGGGATTATTAGGTGGTCGGGAGGGGGTTTGTCGAGGACGCAGGTGTCAGAGAAAAACTCCTCGCATGAGAACAAGTGTCCACGCAACCTCGAATTCGGACGGTCATTAACAAACAAGTTGATCCGCGAGCCTCTACTTACACATCTCTAGACCAATGAACTAGTAGAAGCTAGCATAGACTTGTTTTTTAGCTAAATCGAAGTGAATGAACAGAGGTCGGTCAGAAAGGGTTGAGTAGTTCGTATGTCGAAGATGGGCTCAGGTTCGATAATACACGTCAAAGTCTAACAAAAGGGTGTGCGCTCCTACATCCGCTGAGTCCTGAGTAGCGTCTGTTTAGTTCACAAGATATCGAACAGTCGCACTTGTCAAGTTAGAGCAGTTAAAGCGAACCAGTAGCGGCAGTCAGACTTCAAGTCACGATGAGCCACATACCCTCAGACCACAACTCATTCTTTTGTCTCTGAGGTGCCTCGGTGACAGAAACATGCACAATCCAGAAATCATTGGGACTGTCACCGGAGCGCTACCATGATGATGGTCTAATGGCTTTTTGATGTTCATCATAACAACGAACCGCGAATTGCAATGAGGACAGATTAAATACACGGAAACAAAGATTTTACAGTGAATGCCAGTTCAGTTCGAAGCTCAGCGACACAGATAATCCAACAAGGACTACACATCTGCCCGGGAAACCAACGCCCACTCGTCAGAAACCTCTTCCGTACCGGCGACTTTTGGCGCGTTCACGCTTCTCTCGGGTGTATTGTCTGAATGCTTTTGTGAGGAAGATTCTCAACGCTGGGCAAAATTAAATAAATACGTACAGAATTTGTTCAAGAACCCTCTGACCCAGCGAGTTGGGGTCACCATAATTTCCTTTGATGTCGGCACCGTAGGTGCATCTTCAGATTCGAGTTTGGGTTCCAGGGGTGCCTCCACAAGTGAGTACGTTGATGGTGATGTGAGTCGTGAGAGAGGAGTTTCTGGTTTCGAGTCTGGCGTGGAAGATTCGAGTTCCTTGAATCTGGTAGTATCGTGAGGATCCCCTGAGTAAAAAGCATCAGCGGTGTCGGTCAGGGGAGAGAAAAAGCGATGCACCGGGTATCAACTCGGGATATCCACGCTCACGGGCATATTGCTTTCCATCCAAGGCGCGATTCTTCAAGTGCAGTAGTTCCCAAACAAATGCATAACTGTAGCCCTCCCAGTGAGACCCAATAAATCCTCGCACTCTCAACTTAGGGATCCCCAATCTCTCCCAATCCTCCTCAGCTATTACATCCCTTCCCTGTGGGTCATTAGACCAGTAGAATATGTTTCGAGAGGGTGAATGGCGGAAACAGTGTAGGCCATTGATGAGCTCGGTGTGTAAAGGCCGAATGAAGAGGTATGCGGGCTTTGGACGTGTTGTGAGGTCTTCGCAGAAGATGCCTTCGAGGAAGAATCCAACTTGATCAATACAAACTGAGCAAGTGGGGGAATTCAGACAAGAAAACCAGAAGTGTGCAAAGAAACACTCACCGAGATGCCGCACGTCACGGCAGCCATCATAGAAGGGGAGGGACCGGCAGAGATAGGCAACACAAAGGTCGTTGTTTGGGATGCGCAAGCCAAAACGAAGAGTCACTTTGACATTTCCAGTCTTTTGAAAGGAGAGGTCTACTCGCCCTGGAAGTGAAAAGGTCAGCAACAGAAAGATGGGTTCAAGCAGTGGACATACCCGAGTTGGAATAGCTGGCTTCAACGTCGGGGCTGTAACTCTCGCAAAACAACTTGGGCGAGGGAGTGGAAGGAAAGTGGGCAAGGATTTCAGGTCTTCCGAATTGGACAATCGCTCCGAACGTCAATAGGCCATTTTGGGCCCAGTTTGACAGATCGTCGATCCATCTCGCTCCGCCTGCCGCAATCAGGTACAGAAAGTCGCCAAGGTCTTTCTCGACGTGGGCAATGATTTCGGTAGAGTTGAGTTGAGGAACGGTGTCTTGGCGAAGTGGGAGGTAGCGGGTGGGGTATGGTCGGAGGTCTTCTTCACTTGGTGGATTGAGGGAGATGTTAGCGGGATTGTAATGCCAGGTCAGTGTTTTGAAGTCAATCAACCAGTCATCCCCACGATGCGTCACCTGTTTGCCATTATTGCCAGTCAAGGCTAAAAATAGATGGGCTCACCGGAAATGTCAGAGCTTTGTCGTTGCGCAAAGATTGAAGCGCATATGTCTAAGGACATCACTCAGCAGGGAAGGGAGACTCAAATGATAGGCGTACAAGTATATATTGCAAGTAGTTTAAGACAATGTGGTCCTTATTCCAGTACCTGACGGCCTCATTTGCATTCGTGAGTTCTGCAGCCTTTCAGTCCCCTTACTCGAAACTCCTGATGAGAAAACTCACCATTGTATGTCAACGTTGTCATCGCGTCTGACTCGGTCACCGCAAATACTTGAGTCAGCAATGCAGACCTGCAACATCCCATAAATATGACTGACGGAAAAAACCTCGCCAACTCACCGATGACACACTGCCATCTGTAGGGTGCTTTTTACTATCTGCGGATGATCATTGACATTATTTCGACTCATTCATCACTCCACCTCCCACCTTCTTGAATAAATCTTGATTCTCCCCATTGACCGGCTCGAGGGTAGTCGCTGTGTATCTTCCCTGGTATCCAGCTATCTCGGCGGTTTGTACCATTTTCTTCAATCTGACGACTTGCAGCTTTGAAGATGTTGATGCTTCGTCGTCCGGCTCGACATTGACACTAAGGATCTTGGAAGATTGAAGGCGGAGGCAATGGATGTCGCTGTCCATCACCACTCTAATCATCTTTCCATTCTGCAGACAAGAGTTAGATTCTCGTGAATGACGACAGGACAAGACGATGCCTACCACATTTTTCCGGTCCCTCTGCGAATAATGATAGTTGTTAGTGATCGCATTTCCGGCTACGTTTTGGAAGTTAGTATGGTCTCCAATAGTCGTGCCTTGGGAGAAGTAAGTAGCCATGTCTTCAAGATGGGGGAAGAAACAGGAAGGAAACGGGTACGACAGAAGGTAAGAAGTGGGGGAAGGAACGATGGAGAGTGACGAACACACCATACATTATATGAGTCCAGCCTCACAGCTACCTCATGCTCTGCACGGGTCGTATCCTGTCGTATCTCCTCCATACCTCCCATGAGCGCTTGCACCATCGCGGAAATGATCATAATATTTCTACAGCAGTGGCGATCCCGTGGTCAGTGCATTGTCAACTTCGAACATGCGGGGGAACGGCATCAACAACGTTCTATTCATGCTATCATGAAGTGTGTACTCGAGTCAAGTGAACGGAAAGACAGGCTATCCGAAAACCATCCCACCGCACACCGTGACAGCCAGAGAAGTCAACCGCACGAATACCACGCCCAGGTATTCCCACTCCTGTCAGATCCACATCATAAATAACTTCATTCTAGAAATAAACGAGGGACAACTCACCTCCGAAATTGCACCACGTACCACTGTACACGCAGTATCGCTCAGCCCATCTACGATGCGCAGCATTCACATCCAATCGATCGATGACGGGGGGTTATCCTACGCATTTTTGATGCTCCAGATTTGGATCACCGTTGTAATACCGAGATCGCGTCGATGAGCTTCGTCCACAGAAAGTTGTGAATGGTGTGAGTGACGAGTCATTCTTCCCTCCATGACTCAAATTCTCTTACCTTGACGTCTCCCAGTCCTGTTTAGCCATCTTTATCCTCCCTCTCATCCCGAGATACTTCGAATCGTTCGCGAACATAATCCGCGTCATTGGTTATGGCGGTTCCCCGGAGATTCAATTCAGCTCACCACCTCGCCAGACGGGTCGTTGTATACTCCTTTGGTACTCCTTGTCATGTCTCGGTAGGACTCATGGGATTGGGGAGCTTGAGCTAGCGGATGAAGCAGATAGGAGCGTTCCAGAACCAGAATTTCAAAGCCTCGATCTTGATTTGTTGACAAGCGCCTCGAGAGTGTTGTCGTAGCTCCGAGTCCCAAGTAACATACACAAGTTCAGAGGTTGTAATCTTCGATTGCTAAATGCCTAGTCCTGTTTGACGACCTTGTAACCTCGAGGGTGAGCGTAGAATCGACGTTGAACACCTCGAAATTATCATCGAATCAATCTAGCGTGATTCGAACCCGGCTTGATTGATTTAATTCGTTGGCTTTAACTTTGAGTGAGATTGCGGGAAGATGTTGTGAAAAGAGACGACGAATTGCAGCACGACATGGTCGTCGAAAACCAACGTTCGGAGCCGGCGAGTAGCGTCCCGGATAATTTGGAGTTACGGTGATTCCGGGCTTTGGTTCCGAGTCGAGACTCTCCAGGCTCCAGTCGTCTTGAGTCGGCATACGGTAGCAAGATGTGTTCAGAATACACCTATCAGATGGATGGATTTACCGCCCAGGACCGAGAGGTATGATTAACGTAGGTCACCGAGCAGACTAGGCCGTGTCCCAGTAGTAATCAAGGAAATGTAGAACGGTCGCCTAGAATACTACATTCTCGCAGGTGCGATTCTGATGGGCGAACCATGAAACCAATTGACCACGTATCTCCCCGCGATGTTCATTTATCCTACCAATGCCCTATCCAATGTTTCCAACCCACGCTATTCCGTGTTTCTGGCGTCGGCAACACCCGCATTGCCAAGGACCTCATTGCTCTCAACCCGACAATTCTGTGAGTAAGTTAGTGCTGGTCTGATAGACGGGGTCGTCGTTTCTTGCCTGTAGGCTCGCATAGGCCTCAGCGCTCCTAAAACACTAGCGCTTCGGCCCCCCAAATCCTGTTTGGTACGGTTGACGCCCGATTTAGCTACCCCTCATTCTCTTTCATGAGGATTCAACCTGCTGGTTACCCAGCGAAGCATTTGATTCATTCTTCAATGTTTCATTGAGATTTTGGAGAAGGATATGTGTGAGGAAGACGACAAAGTCAGGGTATAAAAGACCTACGATGACCTATCAACATCGATCCGTTGAACGCGTTCGGCGCGTCTATGAGCTGACCAGAACGGACTCCAACAATTTGAATGTTGCACATCTACGGTCTACCCCACTCAACTCTCCTCTCGTTAAGGGATTGAGTCACGTCTACGAGCGACTCTTACACTCATTCGTGCTCATATCGGGCTTAGAGCATTGCGACACACAAAATCCCGAACATCTGGCATCGGCACTTTGACCTAGTCTCAATTCTCGCCATCTACACGACATACGATGACTTTTTGATTGGTACGGAGAGGACGCTCGAACTGGATGAGACAGTGGAGGTTAAAGGTGATTGAAAATGCGGAATTTCCAGTGCTGAGCAAAACGGTACGCACCACACACTCTATTATTTGTTGAGTAGAGATGCCTCCAAGATGGTTTACCAGATCATGCGTGGAGATGCTGGAATTCTGGCCGGCGTCCACGGAAGAGCCACATACGCTGTCAAGGAAGCTGATGCCCAAAACGTCACACAAGTCTGTACATTCACGGCCCATCCCACCACACACAGGCTACCGTCAGGGACACGAATACCACGCCCACGTATTCCCACTCCTGTTAGATCCAGATCATAGATAACTTTGATTCTGAAGATAAATGAGGGATAACTCACCTCCGAAATTGCACCCTTACACCCAGTATCACTTCCATCTATGTTGGGTAGGATTCTTGCTACCGTTCCAGCTCCCTACCCACCTCACTGTAACCACCAAATACACCTTTTCCTTCAATCGGCGTGCAAGCTGGTATCTAGAGTGAGACCGACGCGGCCACTCCTCTTTCTGGGATTATTCAACCCTCCAGGATATACGTCCGACCCCGAAGCTCTTCAAGGTCGGAGGTGTGAGCATCAGAGCTATCAATCGGTAGAACGGAGGTGGTGGAGGCAGGTATATGTGCACTGATGGGCAGAAAGGCGAGTCATTACAACGGCGTTGCCATAGGTAGTGAGATGGGTGGCGGCTGAGCAGCGGAGAGTAAGAGTGGTTAATCCGAACGCACGCAGTATGCTTTGGGAGCCGTTTTTGTGATGAGAAGAAGGGAACAATTGTCGTATGCTCTTATTGAATGGGCGAAGAGGGAGCTTCGTTTTAACATTGACAAAATTCGGGTACTGTGTTGGACCTCGAAGAACTGAGGGAAAGAGCCGAATTGTTCAGGCTCGAGGGCTGGAAAATAACGTCAGCGTGGATGCTAGAACACGATAGAGGAAGGCCAAGGCCAAAGTATGGCATCCTGAGAGCGACGAAACTGAGAGAGAGAGAAAATAAGAAAAAAGAACATACTTCTACATTACTAGCACCAACCAGAGTGGTCGCTACTCTCTCGTCTCTTTCGATCGCTGAATCCTCACTCCGTTCGGCGAGAGAACCGGGGGTCTTTAGTGCTGCTCGCTCGCTCTCTGGTTGCACACCAGGTGTAATTAATTGGATTCGTCGCGCGGAATCATACAGCATCGGATAGTGATAACGTTATATTGTTAGGGTAGGAAAGCAATTGCACATTTGAACTGCAAAGAAAAATTGTCAGGCTGGATGTTCGCGAACATAACGAGGCAAAACACGCACCTTCAGCCCAAGACCAGCAGGTTAACAGCAAAAATGAGGGTTTCCGTCAAGTTATAACCGTTCCTGTAAGTCAGTCAGTTATGAACACCGCACAGGATAAGAAACACCGACTCACGAAATAGACCCGCTGCTTGATCGTTGTCCTGCACCCCCTCTGACTAAGAAATCAGGTCGGCTATTGAGCCTTCCGGTTCCAAATAAGATTTTGGTTTTTCTTGCAGGTTTTGGATGGACGTAGATAGAACGTGGGTTTCGGTTATGGTGGTTTCAGTCAGAGTTGAACACGAGCGCTAAGAAAGCGCTAATGTCCCAACTTGGCCTCCTTTGAGATGGGCTTCCGTCAGCGGATTAAACAGTATTCATGATGCAGCGTTTGATTCAGAGTCAAGCTTCAGATTTGTAGCTCGCAGGCCGAGCGACCTCAGAGTATGAATGGACAATGTCGAACGGGGTCTTTTATGAGGGCTTGGTCGACGCCCGATCAAGCTATTTCTCATTCTCTTTCCCGAGGATTTGACCAGCTTTTTACCCAGCGAAGCACTTGAATTATCCCTTCGATGTTTCATTGAGGTTTCGGAGAAGGACGTGAGTGAGGAAGACAAGAAAGTCGGGGTATAAAAGACCTACGACGCGTTTGACGCGTCAATCAGCTGACCAACACGTGGTCAGAACGTTCACGCGCGCGTCGCGCAGGCAGGCTTTGACGAGTCTACCCCACTCAAATCTCCTCTCGTTGAGGGATTGAGTCACATCTGCGACTCTTACACTCAGTCGTACTTGTATCGTACGACACAGAAAACTCCGAACATGCGACATCAACACTTTGGCCTAATCTCGATTCTCCCCACCCAGACGACATACGACGATGAAGAGGACGCTATCGGATGGGATATAGTGGAGGGTCGGGGTGATTAGATCCAGTGATGAACAAAACGGTATGCACCATGCACTCTATTTGTTCGGGTGGAGATGGTTTCGAGATGGTTTGGGATTTTGGTCGGCCACTTGGGTATGTTCACGGAAGAGCCCGTCGGCTCCATTCCCGCGATATTGGAATTTTATTTTGGTCGGCTACTAGGGTCATTCACCCAAGAGCCGCCTACGCTATCGAAACTTGTCGAGGAAGCTGATGCCCACTTCTTCCAAAACGTCACGCAAGTTTGTACATTCATGCATCATGGCCCATCCAACCGCACACAGGCTACCGTCAGGGAAGTCAACCGCACTATGAATGCCATGCCCATGTATTCCCAGTCCTATCAGATGTCGGAGCCACATGCGTAGGTAATCCCATTCAAGTTACTGTCGAATTTGGCCACCTTGGGGGGCTACACGGTACACGGCGTTCGTTATCAATAACTTAATTCTGGAGATAAACGAGGACAACTCACCTCCGAAATGCGCCCCGTACGCAGTATTACTTCCGTAGGATTAGGCTGAGCACCTTGCTCCCTACCACCTCACCGTAACCAACCAGCTACTCCTTCGTCTTTCAATCGGCGTGGAAGCTGGTATCTAGAGTGAGTCCAACGCGGCCAGGTTTTGCCGCCTTCTCTTTCTGGAATTATTCGACCTCCAGAGAATACGCCGTTGCAACTTGCTAGTCCGGTCTTCAACGTTGGAAGTGTAAGTAGCAAAACCGTACTCGGTCGGTAGAACGGAGGTGGTGAAGGCAGGTATATGTGCACCAATGGCAGAAGGATGAGCCAGTACGACGGCGCTGCTATAGATAGTGGGATGGGTGACGGCCGAGCAGCGGGGAGCAAGGATGGTAGATCCGAACGCAGTACAGTATGTTTTGGGAATTTCTGTGATGAGAAGAAGGTAGCTGCTGGCAACGATTGTCGTATGCTCTAGTCGAATGGGCAAAGAGAGGGTCTTCGTTTTGACGATTCCGGGGGCTGTGTTGGATCTCGGAGAACTGAGGGAAAGAGCCGAATGGTTCAGGTTCGAGGGCTGGGAAATATCGTCAGCTTGGACGCTAGAACACGATAGAGGAAGGCCAAGGCCAAAGTATGGCATCCTGAGAGCAACGATACCGAGAGAGAACAGGTAAGAAAAAAGAACATACCTCAAACATACCAGCACCAAGCAGAGTGCTCTCCACTCTCTCGTCTCGTTCAATCGACGAATCTTCACTCCATTCGGCGAGAGAACCGGTGGTCTTGAGTTTCTGGCTGCACACAGGAGAACCGAAGTGTAAGTAGTTAGACTCGTCGCGCGGAATCGTAGAGTATGGCGTTGGTATATCGGATGGGCAGGAAAGCCCTAACCACAATTGCACATTTGAACTGCAAAGAAAAATTGTCAGGCCGGATGTTCGCGAACATAATGAGGCAAAACACGCACCTTCAGCCCAAGACTAGTGGGTCAACAGCCAAAATAAGGGTTTCCGTCAAGTTATAACCGTTCCTTCGAGTCAGTCAGTTCTAACACCCACAGGATGAGGAACACTCACGAAATAGACCACGGCTTGATCGTTATCCTGTACCCTCCTACTGACTGAGAAACCGGGTCGAATATTGAGCCTTCCTTGTTCCAAATGAGATTTTTGATCTTCTTGCGGGTTCTGGACGGACGTGGATAGAACGTGGAACTCGGTTGTGGTGGTTTCAGTCAGAGTTGAACACGAGCGCTAAGACAGCGCTAATGTCCCAGCTTTGCCCCGTTGATGGGCTTCCGTCGCCCGGATGGAGGGGTACTCGTGATATAGCATTCAATCCAGACCCAAGCTTCCAATTTGTAGCTCGCAGGCTGAGGGACCTCGGAATATGAACGGACAATGTCGAACGAGGTCTTTTGAGAGGTTGGCTTGGTCGACACGTCCGATCAAGCTACTCCTCGTTCTCTCTCCTGAGGACTTGACCTATTTGTTACCCAGCCCAGCATTCAAATCGTCTCTTTAATGTTTCGTTGCGGTTTCGGAGGGGGGACACGAGTGAGGAAGACAAGAAAGTCGGACCTACGATGACTCATGGACATTGGACGCGACTGACGCGTCTATCAGCTGACCGACTCACACGTGGTCAGAACGATTTGAACGTTGGCTTTGACGAGTTTACACTCAACTTTCCTCTCGTTGAGGGACTGATTCACGTCTGCGACTCTTCCATCCATTCGTACTCGTATCGCGCGACACAGACAACTCCGAACATCTGGCCTCAACACTTTTGCCTAGTCTCGATTCTCCCCACCCAGACGACATATGTACGACGAAGAGGACGCGATTGGATGGGATTTAGCGGAGGGTACGGGTGATTGAATATAAGGGATGTCTAGTGCTGAGCAAAACGGTCTGGACGTGGAAATGGCTTCGAGATGGTTTGGATCTGGTCGGCCACTTGGGTACGTTCACGGAAGAGCCGCCTGCGCTGTACATAACTCGTACGTCAAGTCAATTCTCAGCCTTGAATAATTCTCATCTATGTGCCCAGTATGTCATGAACCCCCTCTTCCTTCACCCGCCTACGAACCAGCGGGACAATAAGAAGCATCTCTAGTCCTGACCACGGCAAATTCCTCACCATCATCCCCTACTCCGACATCCACCTCGACCGTCCCTCTCGTTGTCCTCGTCATTCATGCCGACAAACTCGACGCACCAATGTTTCGCCGTCTCATCCGTCCAATCCCTTTCTACCTCACACAACACTCGATTGGAGATCCACACCCTAGGCATCGGCAGCGGCGTCTGCCTATATGCAGATGAAGCAAAAGACCTCTTCGTCGGCTGCATCAGGTTACCTGCTGGTTGAACGCCTCCTGTCAAGGACGTCTCGGTCGATTGGGGAGTCCCAACAAGTCATCTCTCTAGTTCCGATTCTTCTTCTTCGGCTTTCAACTCTCCTACGGCACACACCCCAGGTCCCAAACTGTACGCATCCGCCCACCCCCAGTCCTCCACCAAGCTCCGAGCAGTCCATCCACGCTGGAACTCGGATGGTCACCTTCGCGATCGTCACTCTCAAAAAAGCAACCATCCCAAGGGCCAAAAGAAGTAACCCATCCCGCAACCACTCTCATACGAAAGTCATCGTCCCCATCCGAGGCGTCCAACTCAAAGACTCCAAGACTCGATTACCCACTCTCATACACGTCCCCACCGCCTCTCAACACGAAGAGAGTCGTGCTGCGATACCTTCTCCGATTGACTTGGTGCCTGTGCTGCCGGGCGAGATAGTTGAGGAGAGCTTGCGATCGTGAGGTTTGGGGCAGAGGTGTCAGTTGGGTAGGAGTTTGCGGCTGCTGATGAAGAGCATGATGATGATAGGAGGTTGTAGTCGAGGTTGAATTTTTGGGGATTGGCAGGGTGGAAATAACAACAACGATGTGTTGGGGCTCGGGCTTGGATCGAGCGGGGTTGTTGAGCCTGCACCGGAGACGGAGGTGGTGGGAAGAGCGACACTCCCTGGTACTGTGATAACACAATACGCGATCTCTCGTATCTCGCCCCCTCTGCAGCTGTTCCGAGTGCTTGGCCCTCGCTAGCCTCTTCCATTCCTTCCACCTCCGTCATAGAGGAAGGATACGAGACCGATAAAACGTTTACGATAATCAGTATTCTCGAGTCATAATCCTCGCATTGGAGCGTCGACGACGACAAAGAACTCGAACCTTCACCACTACTCTCGAAAGAAGACAAACGAATGCAAACGAATGCAACCACTCCTTCGCTTCTTCTCGTTCCGAGAAAACTCGCTTCAAAAGACGTTCGATGACGGGCTGCCCCAACAACAACAACGACCCCTCACCATCACCTCCTCTCATACCTACCATCACCTCTCCCGCTCCCACGCGAGATCTTCGACATCACCACATTACAACTCTACAAATTTCACGGAAAACTCATTGAGCGGTCCTTCCACGCTCACCAGGTTCCTCTCCCCAATGCCAAATCCGACGCGGGGAACTCAAACTACTCGAATCGTGGTTGAGGAGTTTGCAGCCCGAACGAGTTTCTCGCGCCAGAATCCTTCCTTCATTGGGGCCGTGCTCAATCTGAAACCGACGTCTACGAGGGTATACCTCCCACCTGATATCAACTGTTTCTTATCGATGATAGCACGCTGTTTCTGCGCCAAGGACTACGTTAACCTCATGGTCGGACCCAAACAACCTACACGTCTGACTCTCCCGAGGAGAAGCAGAGAGGCACTGTATCGCCGGAGCGTCCATCTGGCGATTCGCATCTACAGACTCAGGTGTATCTCCTGTCGTCGGGATTGGCGTTGAAGTGACGTTTGAAGTTGTCGCTACTGCTGCGTTACTTCGGAAGGTCGCTCTAGACTTTAGGGTGAGGGTTGTTAATGTGACAGATTTGATGATGTTGGGAGCGTTTGGGACGCATCCGCATGCGTTGAGTGAGGAGGCTTTTGAGGGGATGTTTACCAAGGATAGGGAGGTACATCAATGATCATGGGGATCCGATTGAGTTGAAGGGGTTGTTGTTTGGGAGGCCGGGGGTTGGGGAGAGCAGGGTTAGTATTGAGGGCTATTGGGAGGAGGGGGCTGCAACCAGTCCGTTTGATGTGAGTCTTCCATGTCTTCCGCGTTTGTATTTGTGGGAGCTGATTTACCTTGTTGTGGCAGATGATGCTGGCGAATCAAACGTCGAGATGTGATGTCACGCCCGCTGCGTCGAGGAAGGGAGCGATGTTCAACCCGAAGGTTGCGGTGTATGTGCATGAGGTCGAGAGTTGGCTGAAGCATCAGGCGCAGAAGGATAGAGACTATATCTTGGAACACGGACAAGGTGAGCTTTGAAAGGTTGCTTCAGTTTGTATGTCCGGGTGTACTGAGGCTTTGTCTGTAGATCCGGAGGACACGTTCAAGACCCCTGTATTTGACTGAGGGTGTTTCTCTTCCTCACCATCTGTGCTTCTTCACCCCACGCCCCGTTATGCTCTCAGTTAGTTCTGTGGGCCACAGTATGGACTTAATCTTTCCCCCTCTTTTTACTCCGGATTTCATCTTATTGGCCTTTTTGTTTCCGCCTTGCTCAACCCTTCCCTCGCTCATGACTTCTCTTTCCTCAAATCTGTGTACTTTTTATATCTGGCACTTCGTAGCGCAGGTTCATGGATGTAAAAAACTATTTCAGCGTCAATTCGCATCTGTCCGGGATCAGTGAGATCCAAGTTTTTCTATGGAGGCTATGCTGAAGCAAGAGTCATCAGACACTCAAGATGCCAGCTCTGAGCTGATCCTCCAATACCTGATGGCCCCGGGGCTCCAATGGACACCTGCTCTCAGTTGCGAGGCCAACGTAACTTGATGGTCAGAATCTCGCTCCAGTACGAGATATTTCAGCTCCCCGAACACGGAGGGGGTGCCTCAGGTTGAACGACCACGTCGTTAATCCGTAGTCTACTTTTCTCTCTCTCTCTCTCCTCCTTTCGTGAACGCCGCACTGCGGATGGTCATTGTGGACGACATACGGTGACCAGTTAAAACCCAGAGTCTGATACCGGAGGTTTATCCACGGCCCAACTTACCAGATATGATACGCTGGAAACAAAGCCAGCCAGCCCGATACACGTACGACGAGGAATTCAGAGTCGTCATTATCGGCGTTCTGGTATTACAGACCGCCCAAACCCCACCCCCATTCCATCGAACTGTCTTTGGTGACGATGGATACTTCGCGGCCACCGAAGTCGGGGTTGCAAGCCACAACTACGGAGGCAAGGGTAATGAGAGAGAGTCGGAGGGGTTTCGACATCTTTCGTGGGATGTTGATCCGGGATGGAGATGTTGTTGAACTCCACCGGGAAAGTGTGTCTGAGGGTCGCGCATGGTTCAGTGGGTTTTCGGGATTTAATGCGGACTTCCAACATCAGTAGACTTGTTTTCTAGTCGAATCAAAGCGAATGAACAAGAGCCGGTCAGGGGAATTCGCGATGTCGAAGGGATTGAACGGCTCACATGTCAAAGGTACACCTTACACGTTAAAGTCTACCCAACTAAAGGTTCTGCACCCCTACACTCACTTCCTGAATAGTGTCTATATTAGTTCACAAGATCAGTTCGCCATGGACAGAGGATGCTGGAACACAGGAATGTCACAGGAACGAGGCCTAGGACGAGGCGCATTTCTCTCTGAATAAATGACCGGGCTTGATAGTCCCAGGTTTCAGCCCAATCTCGACCATGGACAGGATCTTGGATCGACAATTGAACGGTCATGCTTGTCAAGTGAACTGTGAGAGCAATTCAAGTGAACTAGTGGCGGCAGTCGGACTTCAAGTCACGATAGGCCATATACCCTCGGACTACCACTCACTATTTCATCTCTGAGGTGTCTCGGTGGCAGCAACACTGACAATCCAGAAATTATTGGGACTATCACCGGAGCGCTACCATGACAATGGTCTAATAAGTTTTTAATATATCATAACAACGACCCACGAATTGCGATGAGGACAGAATAAGTACAAGTTCACAGAAACAAAGATTTTACAGTGAATACCAGTTTGGTTCGAAGCTCGGCGACATGGATAACCCAACGAGGACTACACATCTTCCCGGGAAACCAACGCCCACTCGTCAGAAACCTCTTCCGTACCGGCGACTTTTGGCGCGTTCACGCTTCTCTCGGGTGTTTTGTCTGAATGCTTTTGTGAGGAAGATTCTCAACACTGGACGAAATTAAATAAATGCGTACAGAATCTGTTCAAGAACCCTCTGACCCAGCGAGTTGGGGTCACCATGATTTCCTTTGGTGTCGGCACCGTAGGTGCATCTTCAGATTCGAGTTTGGCTTCCAGGGGCGCCTCCACAAGCGAGTACGTTGATGGTGATGTGAGTTGTGAAGGCGAGGGAGGAGTTTCGGGTTCCGAGTCCGACTCAGAAGATTTGAGTTCCTTGATTCTGGTAGTATCGTGAGGATCCCCTGAGTAAAGAGTATCAGCGGTGTCGGTTTGGGGAGAGGAAAAGCGACGTACCTGGTATCAGCTCGGGATATCCACGCTCACGGGCATATTGTTTTCCATCCGAGTCACGATTTTTTTGGTGCAGTAGTTCCCGAACGCCCGTGGAGTGGTGCCTCCTCCAGTAGGTTCCAATCAATCCCCGCACTCTCAACTTAGGGATCCTCAACCTCTCCCAATCCTTCTCAGCTATTTTGTCCCTTCCCTGTGGGTCATTGGACCAGTAGAATACCCTTCCAGAGAGTGGATAGCGAAAACAGTGTAGGCCGTTGATGAGCTCAGTGTGTAAAGGCGGAATAAAGAGGTATGCAGGCTTTGGACGTGTTGTGAGGTCTTCGCAGAAGATGCCTTCGAGGTGGAATCCGACTTCATCAATACAAACTGAGCAAGTGGAGGAATTCAGACGAGAAAATCAGAAGTGTGCAAAGGAACACTTACCGAGATCCTCCACGTCACGGCAGCCGTCACAGAAGGAGAGGGACCGGCAGAGATAGGCAACACGAAGGTCGTTGTTTGGGATGCGCAAGCCAAAGTCAAGAGCCACTTTGACATTGCTGGTCTTTTGGAAGGAGAGATCTATGCGCCCTGGAACTGGAAAGGTCAGCAACAGAAAGATGGATTCAAGTGGTGGACATACCCGAGTTGGAATATCTGGCTTCAACGTCGGGACTGAAACTCTCACAAAACAACTCGGGTGAGGGAGTGGAAGGAAAGTGGGCAAGGGTTCCGGGTCTTCCGCGTTGGACAATTGCTCCGAATGTCAATAGACCATTTTGGGCCCAGTTTGACAGATTGTCGATCCATCTCCCTCCGCCTGCCGCAATCAGGTACAGAAAGTCGCCAAGGTTTTTCTCGACGTGGGCGATGATTTCAGAAGGGTTGAGTTGTGAAATAGCGTCTTGGCAAAGTGGGGGGAAGCGGTTGAGGAATGGTTTAAGGTGTTCTTCGCTCGGTGGAATGAGGGAGATGTTAGCGGGGTTGTAATACCAGGTCAGTGTTTTCAAGTCAATCGACCAGTCCTCCCCACGATGCGTCACCTGTTTGCCATTATTGGCAGGTCAAGGCTAAAAATAGATAAGCTCACCGGAAATGTCAGAGCTTTGTCGTCGCGCAAAGATTGAATTGCATAGTCCTAAGGACATCACTCAGCGGGGAAGGGAGACTCAAATGGTAGGCGTACAAATATATAATTCAAGTAGGGTAAGACAATGCGATCCTTAATCGAGTACCGACTGGCGATCTCATTTGCATTTGTGAGGTCTGCTGCCTTTCAGCCCACTTGCTCGAAACTCCAAATGAGAAAACTCACCATTGTATGTCAACATCGTCATTGCATCCGACTCTGTCACCGCGAATACTTGAGTTAGCAACGCCGACCTGCAACATCCCATGAATAGGACTAACGGATAAAAGAACCTCGCCAACTCACCGATGGCACACTGCCGCTTGTAGGGCGCTTTTCACTATCTGCGAATGATCATTGGCATTATTTCGCCTCATTCACAACTCAACCGCCCACCTTCTTGAATAAATCTTGATCCTCCCCAACAACCGGCTCGAGGGTAGTCGCTGTGTATCTTCCCTGGTATCCAGATACCTCGGCAGTTTGTACCATCTTCTTCAATCTGACGACTTGCGGCTTTGAAGATGTTGATGCTTCGTCGTCCGGCTCGACATCGACACTTAAGATCTCAGAAGATTGAACGCGAAGACAATGGATGTCGCTATCCATTACCACTCTAATTGTCTTTCCGTTCTGCAGACAACAGTTAGACTCTTTGTGAATGACGGCGGGACAAGACGACGCCTACCACAGTTATTCGGTCCCTCTGCAAGGTATGATAATTATTAGTAGTGAATGCATTTCCAGCTATATTCGGGAAGGTGGCATGGTCTCCGATAGTCAGGCCTTGAGCGTGGGGAAAGTAAGTAGCCATGTCTTCAAGATGGGGGAAGAAACAGGAAGGAAGCGGATACGACAGAAGGTGTGAAGTGGGGGAGAGAACGATGGAGAGTGTCGAACACGGCATACATTATATGAGCCCAGCCTCACAGCTACCTCATGCTCTGCACGGGGAGTCGTATCCTGTCGCATCTCCTGCGTATCTCCCATGAGCGCTTGCACAATCACGGAAATGATCATAACATTTTCAGAGCAGTGGCGATCTCGTGGTCAGCCCATCGTCAACTTCGAACATGCAGGGGAACGCCATCAACAACGCTCCATTCATACGATCGTTAAGTGTATTGGGGTCAACTGAGCAGAAAGACAGAACGTTCATGAACCATCCCACCGCACACAGCCAGAGAAGTCAACCGCACGAATACCACGCCCATGTATTCCCACTCCTGTCAGATCCACATCATAAATAACTTCATTCTAGCGAAAAACGAGGACAACTCACCTCTGAAATTACACCGTGTACTACTGTACACGCAGTATCGCTCAGCCC
>JANHQD010002545.1:0-36589 GCA_024721195.1 Marasmius sp. AFHP31
AAGTGCTTCGCTGGGTAACAAGTAGTAGCTTGATCGGGCGTCGACCGTATCAAACAGGGTTTGGGTGCCGAAGCACTAGTGTTCGACGGGATTTCAAGAGGGCTGAGGCCTATGCCTACAGGTAAGAAATGACGATCCCGTCTATCAGACCAGCGCTGATTCATCCGCAGAATCGTCGGGTTTAGGACAATGAGGTCCTTGGCCATGCGAGTGTTGTCGACGCCAGAAACACCGAATAGCGTAGATTGGAGACATTGGATAGGGCGTTGGTAGGATAAATGAACATCGTCGGGAGATGCATGGTTGGTTTCATGACTCGTTAGCTGACCTGGTGTCTGATATCTACGGATATCCTTCAGGCTACAGCATCGCGGAATCTCACTGGATTTGCATTGCGGTGGTGAAGATATAGTGCGGGAAACTCTTCTTGACTCGCTTTATTCGGCTACAGCTAGCTCCAGGCCGCGGTTATGGTCCTGAAGCTCCAAGTCCAAGTTCTCTGTCGTTCTTCTCCCCGCCGACAAGGGTGAATGCCGACATTGAACCAGAAGAAAGGAGCTTGCAAGATGTTGCGAGAGTTCTTCACACTTGCTTCCATTCCAAACTCTGATGCTATAAACACCACTCTCTCCCCCCCCAACTCTCTCTCTTCCCATGAACTCGACCAACCCATCGATCGCAACGACCTCCACCCAACTCATGCACGCCTCACTCGCCTACCTCTCCCTCGAAACACGCACTCTCGACGCCATCATCACCATCGCTCATCCTCCTCCTATCCTACCCACGGAAATCCTCCTCCTCATCCACCAATCTCACTCCGCACTCCACCGCTACTTCCGCCGCCTCTGTACGGAATGTAGATCGTACAACGAATACGTCTACGGTGACGACCCTTGGGTGTGGGATCCTTGTGGTTACCTCCCCCCTACAAAGTTCACCGATTACTCGCTGCGTCGGGCGTTGAGGGGAATGGGAATGATGCGGACACGGACGTCTTGATTGTACCTGACTCTGGCGTTCTAGACACGCGTCGAGCGAGGTACCTCGGCGCCTGTGTCTTCCCTTCTGATGAGAAGGAGAAGATCGCCATCCGGCGTTTACATCCCCGTTTCTTTGTTCCTCGTTCTGTGTAGCGTTATCATCTCTATACTGCTCTACTTCATCACGTTCCTTCTAAAACTCGTTTGTTGGTATCGTAAACCTGGTGCTTTCAAGCGTGTTCTACTTTGAGTAACGTGCGTATTTTCTTCATGACATGGACGTCCTTTCTTCTGTTTTGACATCAGAACCCTCCAGTTTTCATCCCCTCGACTCCGATATGAATGTTATACCAATGTAGTTGTAAACGTAATGACGGCGCGTTTGTCCTACCGTTGCACTAGGTCTCTTCACATCTCATTCTAGTTTGTCGACGTCAGACTCTTTGCCACTTTTATCCATGTCAAGTCGAGTAACTCTTTGCTCGGCGTCGAACACGATATGAATGAACCAGCAACCAGCTAGTGCCGTTCAGTGTCTCCTCGAATTATTCTTCATGCTTTTTCATCGACATCGTTCGTGACATTTAGAACTCTTTCCACTTACTCGTCGCCCTCCATCAACATTCTCAGGTTCTCGCCACCCGCAAAGGCTGGGGTTTAATTAGGAGAAACATTTTATTCGACTAGTTTGACATTAGACTCTTTTCCAGGACTCCCACTTCTATCGATGCCATGCAAGCTCGGCGTCGAGACCATGCAAATGTAAACCTAGTGCCATTTCTGTAGTATCTCGAATTCCGAGGTAAGATGAAGATCAGCGCCAGAGAACGTGATTGTTCAGGCGATTGGCCGCTTCTCTCCCTCCGCGCTCATCTACTCACTGCCTTCCCAGCTTTCCCACCTTTTTCTCTCCTCATTTTCTCGCGTTTTCCCGTGCTCTCGACTTCAGAACAACAGAAAGCTGACCGACAACCCACGTATGACCATCTCAGGTCATAAGCCAAAGAAAGAGCATATAACCACCGAACACTCGACGCGGAGACAGCTAAAAGTTGAGTGTTCCACACATCTGCAGGCCCTACTACAGACGTGCGCGAAAAGAGAGGAGGGAAGCTGAGATGAGAGACCCAGGACGACAATGAACAGAAGGAGGGAGTAACACCAACAATGGCCGAATCATACCGCGTTGGAGATGTCTCGAGCTCGAGGAGGATACAGAGAAAATCAATCGCACATTTGGCAATATGAGGACCCAGTTGTTCCGTGAGTCATTAAATTTTGTTCCTTTCGTCCCTTTCTCTCTCATTTGGTCTCTTTTTTGCACCTTTTCGTCTCGACATATCCGAGGACCCATTCTCTATGATCTGGGAGGGCACGGCGACTTAGATAACGGGCCTCTGCCTCCCGAGTCCCATGGCCAGCATTGTTCATTTCCTACAGCGTGTTATACGCCGCACCTTCGATTCGATCGCTTCATTTTCACTCAACTCTTTACGACTTTTTCTTTGGTTCTCGCTTTCGCTGTTTTTACCTTTTGATTCGGGGGGAGAGGGTGGACGGTCTGTGGTCGAGCAATCCGTTCGTTCTATTCTGCTGGATGTCGCTTGGAGTCTTTAAAATTTCAGTCTCGAAACCAATCTTGTCCTTATTACGTTCTGGCTTTTTTACCATCACCTTTCCCTTGACCCTACCTATGGTCCACCTTTCGATGATCACTATTTCCTACCCTCTCTCATTTTTCCTTGGTTCATTTTCAATGTTTCACCTTTGTTTCTCCACCGTTCCCCTGTGCACCCCGTGTGGGCACAGAATCGTCTAACCTGTGCTACGCTATGCCTAGGAGTTTATCCACCTTATCTATCCCCTCGATATCAGCTTTGAATGTTGGGCCTCAGACTCATATATAGGCCGTTGCTCGCAACGAGGAGAGTATACGTCCTGTGGCCGGGGGTCGTGGACGTTCTTCATGGGTTTCAATGTACCAGCCTGAGCGTTCACTGAAGTCATGGTCAATTGGTTTCATTGCTCATGGGCGTTGAAGGGAATGGGAATGGGAATGACTGAGGTCCTTGCCACTTAGCAATGCTAGTGTTGTCGATGCCAGAAACACGGAATAGCGTAGGTTGGAAACATTGGATAGGGCGTTGGCGTGGGGAGATGCATGCTTTGTTTCACGGTTCACCTATCAGAATCGCTGCTGCGAGAATGTTTTTTTTCGGCGACCATTCTATATCTCCTCAATTACTACTGGGACTCGGCCTAGTCTGCTCGGTGCAGTACTTGGATCACCTACATAAACACCATACCTCTACTCGATCCCGGGAAGATACATCCATCCATCCGATATATGTATTCTGAACACGTCTTGCTACTGTAGTGCCGACTCAAGACGACCTGGAGCTTGAGTCTCGACTCAGAACGAAGATCCGGAATCACCATGACTCCGAATTATCCGGGACGTTACTCGCCGGCTCCGAACGTTGGTTTTCAACCACCATGTCGTGCTGCAACACGTCTCTTTTCACGACAACTTCCCACAGTCTCACTTGAAGTCAAAGCCAACAAAACAAATTGATCAAGGCGGGTCCGAATCACGCTAGATTGATTCGAGGTGTTCAACGTCGATCCTACGCTCACATCCAAGCCTCGCGAGGTCACAAGGTCGACCAACAGGATTAGGCATCTAGCGATCGAAGCTTACGACCTCCAAACTGAGCTTGTGTATGTTACTTGGAAATCGGAACTACGACAACACTCTCAAAGCGCTTGTCAACGAATCAAGCTCGAAACGCTGGAATTCTGGTTCTGGAACGCTCCTATCTGTTTCATCCGCTAGCTCAATCTCCCCAATCTCACGAAGACATGACAAGGAGTACCAAAGGAACATACAGCGACCCGTTTGGCGACGTGGTGAGCTGACTTGAGTCTCCGGGAAACCGCCGTATCCACTGACGCGTGTTGTGTTCGCGAACGATCCAAAATATCTTGGGATGAGAGGGAGGATAAGATGGCTAAACAGGACTGGGAGACGTCAAGGTAAGAGAATTTGAGTCGTGGAGGGAAGAATGACTCGTCACTCACACCATTCACAACTTTCTGTGGACGAAGCTCATCGACGCGATCTCGGTATTACAACGGTGATCCAAATCTGGAGCATCAAAAATGCGTAGGATAACCCCCCGTCATCGATCGATTGGATGTGAATCCTACGCAACGTAGATGGGCTGAGCGATACTGCGTGTGCAGTAGTACGGGGTGCAATTTCGGAGGTGACTTGTCCTCGTTTGTTGCTAGAGTGAAGTTATTTATGATCTGACAGGACTGAGAATACCTGGGCGTGGGTATTCGTAGTGGGTTGAGTCCTCTGTCCGCGTGCGGTGGGATGGGTCATGGACGGTCTGTCTTTCCGTTGAGTTGACTCGAGTACACACTTCATGATAGCATGAATAGAACGTTGTTGATGCCGTTCCCCTGCACGATCGAAGTTGACAATGCGCTGACCACGGGGTCGCCGCTGCTGTGAAAATGTTATGATCATTTCCGTGATTGTGCAAGCGCTCATGGGAGATACGGAGGAGATGCGACAGGATACGACCCGTGCGGAACATGAGATAGCTGTGCATGTGAGGCTGGGCTCATATAATGTGTGCCGTGTTCGACACTCTCCATTGTTCTCTCCCCCACCTCACACCTTCTGTCGTATCCGCTTCCTTCCTGTTTCTTCCCCCATCTTGAAGACATGGCTACTTACTTTCCCCACGCTCAAGGCCTGACTATCGGAGACCATGCCACCTTCCCGAATATAGCTGGAAATGCATTCACTACTAATAATTATCATACCTTGCAGAGGGACCGAGTAACTGTGGTAGGCGTCGTCTTGTCCTGCCGACATTCACGAAGAGGCTAACTCTCGTCTGCAGAATGGAAAGACGATCAGAGTGGTAATGGATAGCGACATCCATTGCCTCCGCCTTCAATCTTCCAAGATCCTTAGTGTCAATGTCAAGCCGGATGATGAAGCATCGACATCTTCAGAGTCACAAGTCGTCAGATTGAAGAAGATTGTACAAACTGCCGAGGTATCTGGATGGCAGGGAAGATACACAGCGACTACCCTCGAGCCGGTCGATGAGGAGGATCAAAATTTATTCAAGAAGGTGGGTGTTGAGTTATGAATCAGGCGACATAATGCCAATGATCATCCGCAGATAGCAAAAAGCGTCCTACGGACAGCAGTGTGTCATCGGTGAGTCGGCGAGGTTTCTTTTTGCTGTCAGTCATATTCATGGGATGTTGCAGGTCGGCGTTGCTAACTCAAGTATTCGCAGTGACCGAGTCGGATGCAATGACAATGTTGACATATAATGGTGAGTTTCTCATTTGGAGTTTCGAGTAAGGGGGCTGAAAGGCAGCAGACCTCACGAATGCAAATGAGGCCTTCAGTTGGTACTGGAATAAGGATCGCATTGTCGTATACTACTTGGTTCATATATATGTACGCCTATCATTTGAGTTTCCCTTCCCCGCTGAGTGATGTCCTTAGGGGTATGCGGTTCAATCTTTGCGCGACGACAAAGCTCTGACATTTCCGGTGAGCTTATCTATTTTTAGCCTTGACCTGTCAATAATGGCAAACAGGTTACACATCGTTGGGAGGACTGGTCAATTGACTTGAAAACACTGACCTGCCAATACAATCCCGCTAACATCTCCCTCAATCCACCAAGTGAAGAAGACCTCCGACCATACCCCACCCGCTACCTCCCACTTCGCCAAGACGCTGGTCCTCAACTCAACCCTACTGAAATCATCGCCCATGTCGAGAAAAACCTTGGCGACTTCCTATACCTGATTGCGGCAGGCAGTGGAGGGAGATGGATCACCGATCTGTCAAAGTGGGCCCAAAATGGTCTATTGACGTTCGGGGCAATTGTCCAACGCAGAAGACCCGGAATCCTCGCCCACTTTCCCTCCACTCCCTCACCCAAGTTGTTTTGCAAGAGTTACTATAGCCCCAACGTTGAAGCCAGCTATTCCAACTCGGGTATGTCCACCACTTGAACCCATCTTTCTGTTGCTGACCTTTTCAGTTCCAGGGCGAGTAGATCTCTCCTTTCGAAAGACTGGCAATGTCAACGTGACACTTCATTTTGGCTTGCGCATCCCAAACAACGACCTTCGTGCAGCCTATCTCTGCCAGTCCCTCCCCTTCTATGACGATTGCCGAGACGTGCGGGATGTCGGTAAGTGTTCCTTCGCACACTTCTGGTTTTCTTGTTTGAATTCCCCCACTTGCTCAGTTTGTATTGATCTTGTCGGATTCCACCTCGAAGGCATCTTCTGCGAAGACCCCACAACACGTCCAAAGCCCGCATACCTCTTTATTCCACCGTTACACACCGAGCTCATCAACGGCCTACACTGTCTTCGCTATCCACTCTCTCGAAATGTATTCTACTGGTCTAATGACCCACAGGGAAGGGATGAAATCGCAGAGAAGGATTGGGAGAGATTGCGGATCCCTAAATTGAGTGTGTGGGGATCGATTGGGACCTACTGGGAGGACCACGAGTACGCAGGTGTTTGGGAACTACTGCACCAGAAGAATCGCGCCTTGGATGGAAAGCAATATGCCCGTGAGCGTGGATATCCCGAGCTGATACCCGGTGTGTCGTTTTCTCTCTCCCCTAACCGACACCGCTGATGCTTTTTACTCAGGTGATCCTCACGATACTACCAGAATCACAGAACTTGAATCTTCTGAGCCGGACTCGGAACCCAAAACTCCTCCCTCACCTTCACAACTCACATCACCATCAACATACTCACTTGTCGAGGCGCCCCCGGAACCCAAACTCGAACCTGAAGATGCACCTATAGTGTCGACACCAAAGGAAATCATGGTGACCCCAACTTGCTGGGCCAGAGGGTTCTTGAACAGATTCTGTACGTATTTATTGAATTTTGTCCAGTGTTGAGAACCTTCCTCACCAAAGCATTCAGACAAGTCACTTGACAGAACCGTGAACACACCAAAAGTTGCTGGTACAGAAGAGGTTTCTGACGAGTGGGCATTGGTTTCCCGGGAAGATGTGTAGTCCTCAATGGGTTATCCATCTCGCCGAGCTTTGAACCGAACTGGTATTCACTGTAGCAAAATCTTTGTTTCCGTGTATTTAATCTGTCCTCATTGCAATTCGCGGTTCGTTGTTATGATGAATATCAAAAATTCATTAGACCATCATCATGGTAGCGCTCCGGTGACAGTCCCAATACTTTCTGGATTGTCAATGTTTCTGTCACCGAGACACCTCAGAGATGAAAGAGCGAGTGGTAGTCCGAGGGTACGTGGCTCATCGTGACTTGAAGTCCGACTACTGCTACTGGTTCGCTTGAACTGCTCTCACTTGACAAGTGCGACCGTTTGATATCTTGTGAACTAAATAGACGCTACTCAGGACTCGGCAGATGTAGGAGCGCATAACCTCCTGGGTATACTTTGACATGTGTTGTCGAACTTGGGCCCGTCTTTAACATACAAGCTACTCAACCCTTTCAACATCGCGGATTCCCCTGACTGACCTCTGTTCATTCACTTTGATCTAGCTAGAAGATAAGTCTATGCTAGCTTCTACCAGTGCATTAGTCTAGAGATGTGTAAGTAGAGGCTCGCAAATCGACTTGTTTGTTGATAACAAGGTTGCGTGGGCGCTTGTTCTCATGCGAGGAGTCTTTCTCTGACACCTGCGTTCTCGACAAACCCCCTCCCGACCACCTAATAATCCCCCTCGCCCCAGCGAAGTCCTTACTCCCAGCTACCCTCCCCAAAAACTCTCTCAACTTCAACGTAACATTCAACAACACCTTCCTGTGGACAGGCCTATTCGTTATAAACGCCACCGCCAACGCCATAGCCCACACCCGTCTCATCCACCCTCAGGGTGATCTTATCGTCCGTGGCCGACCTCCCCATGAGAGCATGGAGCTTCTCGTTCAAGGGGTAGAGCCCATCGTAGGGTTGCGATATGGCGGTGTCGAAGATCTCGTGTGGGGCAGATCGGCGGGAGAGGTCATGGTAGGTATGAGGGGAGGAGGTGATGACGAGGGGTTGTTGTTGTTGAGGCAGCCGTCGTCAAAGCGAGTTTTCTTGGAGCGAGAAGAGGCGAAGGAGTGGTCGCGTTCGTTTATCTTCTTCCAAGAGTAGTTGTGAAAGTTCGAGTTCCTCATCCCCATCGTCATTTCATTCAGTCCAATGCGACGAATATGACTCGAGGTTACTGATTGTCGCAGACGTTTTGTCGGTCTCATATCCTTCCTCTATGACAGAGGTGGAAGACATGGAAGAGGCTAGCGAAGGCCAAGCACCTGGAACAGCTGCAGAGGGGAAGATAGAAGAGATCACTTATTGTGTTGTCACATCCGGCCAAGGTCCCCCGTCTATAAAAGAAGCTATCACGGAGGTCACTCTACCCACCGCCTCGGTCTCCGGTGCAGGCTCGACAACCCCGCTCGCGCTTTCCAATCCTAGCCCAAGCCCCAACACATCGTTGTCGTTATTTCCACCCTGCCAATCCCCAAAAATTCAACCTCGACTACAACCTCCTATTATCATGCCCCTTGTCAGCAGCCACAAACTCCTACCCAACTGACACCTGTGCCCCAAATCACAGCTCTCCTCAACTATCTCACCCGGCGGCACAGGCACCAAGTCAATCAGAGAAGGCAACGCAGCACGACTCTTTTCGTGTTGAGAGGCGGCGAAGATGTGTATGAGAATGGGTAATCGGGTTTTGGAGTCTTTGAGTTGGACGCCTCGGTCCGGATGGGGACAGTGAGTTCGTATGAGAGTGGTTGCGGGGATCCGTCGAGAGGGAGACTTCTTTTGGGACGTTTGCTTTTTATGAGAGTGATGATCGCGAAGATGGCTATCCGAGTTCCAGCGTGGATGGACTGCTCGGAACTGGGGTGGGCGGATGTGTATGGTTCGGGTATGCACCGTAGAAAAGTTGACAATCGAAGAACACGAATTGGAACTCCCCAATCGACCGAGACGACCTTGACAGGAGGCGTTCAACCAACAGCCAATAACCTGATGCAGCTGACGAAGATGTCTTCTGCCAAACGCCGTTACCGGCTCGGGGGATGTCTTGGTACATTTGGATGGAGACGCCGCTGCCGACGCCTAGGGCGTGGATCGAGAGGTGGTAGCGACTTTTGATGTGTTCTCGATTTTGGTACCTCCAAGATTTACTTCCATGGCTTCGCTGTGGGTTGTATTTTCTAAGCAGGCTCAGTCAATTTCGTATAGATTGAGAACGCTGAAAAAACGCACTGCGTCATCCAAAGTAGTCTGTATAGTGTCCACTCCTGATCCATATCCCGTGGCGATCATCCCCAAAGTTGAAACACTGAACGTCGTCCTCTCAGTCGAAAGCATGCGAGTAAGCCTAGACAGCGTTCATTTTGCCTGTTTGATACGTGCTCCTTGCGTGTGCCCACTTTCATCTATGACGAAGATGTATTCCTGGCTTTGGATCGGCGGAAGGTTGTAATTGGGAACAAAGGTGAACTGGAGGGCCAACATTGCATTTTGCCGCGGGTGACAATCGAGCTCTGCGAAACATCGGTGTGTCGAGTATGTCGGCGTGGATGGACGGTTGAAGTGGGTGGATTAGGGGGTGATGGTGAAGAATTTGCCGTGGGTAGGACTAAAGATGGTTCTTATTGTCCCGCTGGTTTGGACGTCGACAGTGATTCGTAGGCGGGTGAAGGAAGAGGGGGTTCATGAAATCCTGGGCACACAGATGAGAATGATTCAAGGCCAAGAATTGACTGGACATACGAGTTGTGTAGTCTTGATGGTTTTGTGTGCGGGAATAGAGCCGACGGAAAAGGTGAAGACTGAACAATCAGGTGAAAAACATGTAATGCGGATGGTGCTGGCAACCAAACTGACCATCGTCGGTGACCCATTCGAGCATGCTTGCCTGCTTTTCTTGTGACAAAGCAGCCTCAGCAACTCGTCGGTCAGAATGGCGGTGAGCGACCCAATGACGTCTTGACGATCATTGTCGAGTGGGACGATGAATCGGTGTCGGAGATAAACAGCGCTGGATAGGCCAGAGAACAAAAATGAAAGGTGGGCGCTTAGTTCGCCCGCTTCACTAAACCCATTAAGTAGTACTTAACAGTAGCGGGTTGAATCTCTCTGTCTAGCTACTCCACACCCGGATTCCGAGCAGCACATCGGGCTCTTTAGCTCTACAGGGAGAGCTCTTCTTGTTGACCAGCCAGCCAGTCGTGATCGGAGATATTGCAAAGACATGGAAACCTGAGCTGTCGTTCCTCTTTGTACCTTGCCTTCTGGCTCTTCGCCTCCAGTGGATCGAGTGCTTGGAACGTGGATCTTCATTGACCGGGTTTGTATCTGCAGAAAAGATGAAACATGGCGAATGGTACAGGACCTTCGAGCAGCTCTGAGCTGGGGCATGTATGATTCTGATCTCAGATCCTCTACGAAGGGAAACACTATTGATCTGATACCCGACTCAGGCACTACTTATTGCCACGCCTCATCAGGGAAAAATAGTGGCTCAAGAGTCAAAATCAAAATACGGTTTGGCTTATCGGACCTGCGAGAAATCATGAAACGGGATTTCATGATTGATCGATTCTATCCTAAGTAACGGGTGGCACCTTCTCGCCTCCACTCCAGTGGTCGTGGTCCGGAGAGATTAATGACGACCGCCTAGTGGCACGAATTTCCAAACTCTGGGGAGGCACAGATCCGACGGTTTCTGAGCCGTTGCGTATTTCAAGGACAGAGTGGGACGAAGGGCTCTAGCGTGGGATATTCAAGTCAAACTGGATGTCGGAAACGGCGCCGAGTCCTCCAAAGCTGTCTTTACTCATTTTGGCGAGCTGTGCTCGTGTGAGAGCCAGTAATGTCGATATTCCCTGATGTTGTGACGATAGTGGTAAGGAAAAAGCAAGGGCGTGCGGGGAAGCGTGTACGAACCGACGATATCACGACAACCGGAGTGAGGTCGAAAGGAGGCGCCTGCCCGTTGGCGTTGAAACCGTTCACTAGCACCAGCTGTACAACCGCCATGAAAGGATACAAGGCGGCAGACTCCAGACTTTGAACGAACGGTAATTGGTCAAAGGACATAGACGCGAATAACAGGATTCCCTGACGAACATGATTCGGATTATATTCGAGAACTTGATTTTGCTAACCTTTCCAGAGCCTCGGCAAGGTTGCATGGTACGACTGATGTCAGTCATTCGCCGTATTCTCCAAGCTGAGTGTCGATAAGATGAATCCCAAAGTCCTTGACACGTCGAGGAAATCAGGGGCTCACCGATCAAGCCTGCGACGATGACGTTGACGATTGTACTCGCCCCGGTAAAGATGAACTTCGCAGCAAGTAAGTAGAGCCTGATTTGTGACTCGCGAATCATATACATATCCCGAAGGCACAGAGAGGTGATGATGGTTGTGACAATGTACAATACTGGTTTCGGAACATCAACGGGGGTCAAGGCAGAGCAGGATACTGTGCTCACTGGTCCCCGCCGCCGAGAGAAAAGCCAGAGGGATTGCCACGACTTTGCTCTGCCCCCATACCATATAACATCTGTATATCTGTAGCGGGAAGATGATGGTGAATTTCGTGTGTCCAAGACCATAATTGTGTTGCCCACAAGCATCGCTTCGGCCAAAGTGTAGTAGGTGTTGGAGATATTTCATCAGTGACGCTCGCATAATCCTCAAATTCGGCGTCAGAAACATACTTGGACAGTGCAGGAAGCAAGTAACTGAGCATGCCGTTGGAAAATTAACCGTGAGCCTCGCTTTCTATGACACGAAGTAGCAAAGCAGAAAAGCTCACTAATATCCATGTTTGAGTTTATCCTCGAAGACATATTGTAGCAGAGACTTTCGATCGTCGTCTTTGACCGCGGAAAACATCAACGAGGATTCTCTCGTCCGAAAGATAGTGGTGTTAATAACCACGAGCGTGCAGATGATGAACAATAAGATCGTGCATCTAATATAGAACCTTCGATTTTCAGACTTGTTCCGACGAAGGAGGTATACGGACGCCATCGCGAGAATGGTGTACAGTCCTGAAAGCGGGCAAGGCATTGGTATTTGACGTCAAATAGATATGGCGGTAAGAGCTCCCACCATGGAAGTAGTACATCATCTGCAGAGGTGATATCACAGCTCGCAAACCATCTCCGAACATCCGGACTCGTTCAGACGCACCGTAAGAGTCGCTGTGGGAGCCCCTATCACTCCCTTCACGGTCAGTGGTAGGGGAAAGAGGTCGATAAGTGCTGTTTCGTATTCCGCCGTGGTCTGTTGGGTGAATGTCACTGAACATGATTCAGGACGTTCAGGATGCAGGGAGTTGATTGGTAGTATCGAGTGATTACCTTTCATCAAGGTTTTGAGCTTTGCACCTGTGTGTTTCGCTCCGAGAAATCTATACCAGCTGTACTCACGGATGTAGCCCGGTCTCAGGAATCTGTGACTAACTGATTCATTTCTGCCCTACGATACAGTATTTTGTATTCTTCCGGCGCAGGGCTGGTACTTGCTAGTACCTCTAGAGAAATCTGGGGGCTGTGGTCGTTAGTAGGGGTAGTGTCTGATATCACCGTGGGGTGGGACAAATTGGTCGTACCGAAGTCTCCGAGAGCGGCCCTAAATCAGGCGGCGTTAAACCTTTCCCCATCCCCATTATCAGTTGTTGACACAGGAAGCTCCAACGCACCTTCCAACTCAGTGCTCCCTGAATGTACCTGGCGGCGGGCTGCCATGTAAGTACAACTTGTTTCAAGTTGAACAAAGCGTTTGGTAGTCTCACCGACCCTTGATTTGGGATCCAATGTACAGACTTGCGTGACGTTTCGGAAGAAATGGCCCGTGGGGATCCTCGACAGCGTAGACGGCTCTTCCGTGGACGTCCCTAGTAGCGACCAGAATTCCAACACCTCCACCCTAAACCTGCATCTCGAAACCATCTCTACTCAAACACATAGAGAGTGCATGGTGCGTACCGTTTTACTCAGGACCGAAAACTTCTTACATTCAATCACCTATATCCCATCCGATCGTGTCCTCTTTGTACGAATAAAAAAGTCGTATGTCGTCTGGGTAGGGAGAATCGAGACTAAGTGTTGTCGGGTGCCAGATGTTCTGGGTTTTCTGTATCGCAATACTCTGAACCCGATACGAGCACGACTGAGTGTAAGAGTCGCAGCCGTGAGGGTCCCTCAACGAGAGGAGAGTTGAGTAAGGTAGACTCGTCGGAGCGCGCGCAACATTATGATTCAAATTGTCGGAGTCCGTTCCGATTACGTGTCGGTCAGCTGATAGACGTGTCGAACGCGTTCAACGGATCGATGTCGATGGGTCATCGTAAGCCTTTTATACTCCGACTTTCTCGTCTTCCTTACTCATGTCCCTCGCCAAGGCCTCAATGAAACGTCGAAGAAATGATTCAAATGCTTCGCTGGGTAACAAGTAGTAGCTTGATCGGGCGTGGACCGTACCAAACAGGGGTTTGGGTGCCGAAGCACCAGTGTTCGACAGGATGTTAGGAGCGCTGAGGCCTATGGGAGCCTACAGGTAAGAAATGACGATCTCGTGTATCAGACCAGCACTGACTTATTCATAGGATCGTCGGGTTGAGGTCCTTGACCATGCGAGTGTTGTCGACGCCAGAAACACAGATTAGCGTAGTTTGCAAACATCGGATAGGTTGTTGGTAGGATGAATGAACGTCGTGGGGAGATACATGGTTGGTTTCACGGTTCGCCTATCGGAATCATAGCTGCAAGAATGTAACATTCTACTAGTAGGCAACTGGGACACGGCCTAATCACCTACATAGACATCATTGCCGAACCTTTAGGTTTGGCTCCTCTACGAAAATGCTCTGGAGTCAGGATTTTGAGACTTAGGTTCTCACGCACCATATATAGGTATGGACTTTGATGGACTTTGAGTGATGACGTCGGGAGGGGTGTGAGGTCTGCTTTTTGCACCCCCTTCGACGTCACTTGTTGTCCTTCTGTTTGTACCGGGCGCCATCACTCACGGCGCTGGCTCTAGCAACTTTTCTTTTCACTCTCTCGTTCACCATGGAAAATCCTCGCAATGGCGTGCCCATCAACATGTCTATCAACTCTGATCTCACTGCTCACAAGTCCTCGGTGGGTCTTTTCTGCTGCTCTTTGGATATGTCGCCCCTCACCCGTCCACCCAGACCGTTTTTCAAAATTGTTGGCGGTTAGATAATATGAACGATAGTGGCGAAGGCCCGTCGGTACGTCTCCTTTCCTGAATTATGGTCCCTGCTATCAACTAATCCTTCATAACAGTTATGTATGGCGTCCTCCCCTTCTATTGGCTCAAGTAATGACACTGAAATGGATGTTGATATTGATAACGAACGTGATAATGAAATAAAGAATTCCTCCCATCTGAAACCCGCTACATCTACTGGCCCCGCGGGCCATTCTCTTTACTCCCTCTGTGACTTCGTCGAGCTCGACCTTGCCTCCAAAGGGCTCATTGTCTCTGCCTTTATTCCCACTGCCAATCTCGCTGATCTGAGGAAATTTACCACACTGCATTATGCGATATCCGCTCAGAATGGTAAGAAGAAGAAGACGATGGCTGAGCTGCGTGCGGAATTCAAGATGCATGTATGTTCCCAAATTTGCTTGGTTCGCCGCGAGCATGCAGTTGCCGCTGGTCTCATTGATGCTCCAACTCTCGGTGAAGATTCTTTTTTGTCTTCAGCTCGCTCACTTAAACTCAGAACTAAGGCAAGGTCTCCGACTAAAAAACGTCCCGCCGCTTTGGATCCTCAGGTTGATGAGCCCCGTCCTGCCAAACGCCAAAAAACTCGTCATATTGAGGAGTATTTTCAAAGAGCAAGTGACTTGGCCCATCCAGTTGAAGAAGACCGCTGGCTACACGTCCTTTCGCCCTTGGAAAAATTGGAAATTCTGCAAGATTATTTCGACGCAACAAGTAACGAGGCTATCAAACGGTACGAGTGCTCGTTCTGCGGTGCTCGTCAACCTGCTTCGTCCATGTCACTCATCCCTTGCTCACAATTAGATATTTCTCTTCTGAAAAAGGCTGTGGATGAACTCCGTTTCAAAACTCGGCAACCTGCGATTCAAGCTTTTCGTGATAGTACTATACAAAATAGTTGTTACCGACTATGCTCTCTATGCAAACGTGAGGTTCAGCACCATCGTTTCACCCGTATCCCTGTTCGAAGTTATGCTAATGGGTTATGGACAGGGGATGTTCCCGAAGAGCTACGGGATTTGACATTTTTAGAGGAACAGTGTATTGCCCGCGCTCGAACGACAAAGTGTATGTTCAAGCTAGAAATGGGGCCGTCTGGACAATTTGCCTCGCGAGGTAATGTCTGCATTCTTCCACAAGATCCTTCTCCATTGTCTGATCCAACCTCTTTGCCGCCCCCGCTGTCCTCACTTCATGACGAGATTTCGGTGGTTTTTGTCGGGTCCCCCGAAACCGAGGTTACCGTCGACATGCTTTGTCGTACTCCTCTTCTTGTACGTCGGTCAAAAATTGTGTGTGCTTTGAATTGGCTAAAGTTCAACAACCCGCTTTATGCTGATCTAGACCTCGACGCTGTGGCCACTAATTCTCAGGAGTACCCTGAGAATGGAATTCCTATTCCCGTGCAAAATGTGATCAAAACAACGTCGTCGAGCGGAGAAGGATCATCGTACACGCATCAAGCAGATGAAGAAGCATTCACTGAAGAGGTTTCGCCGAGAGGTATGCCATCTTCAACTGTCGTCGATGCTGATAACATTACCTCCACTTATAAAATGCGAAAGTTGCAGGCAATCGAACGCCTCAAGTCGGGGTCTGAGAGCTTTGTCAAGTACCCGTCGGGCTCAATCCCGGAGCATACACGAAGAAACCCAAAGGTTTTTGGTCACCTGTGGCCAACACTGTTTCCGTACGGTGTTGGAATGATGGAGAACGATGATGTCCGTGAGGATGACTCTGTTGGTTTCCGAACCGTTGACATGCGCACTCACATCTCTCACCTCCTTCTCTCCGGGTCAGACCGTCGCTTTGAGACACACTTATCATACATGTTCGTTGTCTACAACATCCTCCAACGCCGCACAACTTCATACAATGCCCGTCTGGCTGTAAACCGGTCATGGTTCCCACGCGTTGACAGTCTGTTCAACATGATTACAGAGTCCACTGTTAATGAGTATTCGGAGAAACTCAAGAATAATCCTTTCGCCCGCCCGGAGACTGATGGTGAACGAGCTGCGGCTCAGCTTATGAAATATGTCAATTATGTGGGCGATCACGTCCCGGGCTCTATCACTGAAATACAGAATATGCGGGAGGAAATGTTCTCGATTGTGAATACGAATGGTCTACCTCATGTTTTCCTTACCCTGAACCCGTCAGACACTAACAGCCCGATTGCCCAGGTACTGGCAGGCCGCGACGTTGACCTCGACAAGTTTTTCCACGATCTGAGTCCTTCGTCTGAGAACATGAAGCGGTCATCATTTATCTCGAAGAATCCAGTGGCCGGCGCTGAATTTTTCCACACTTGTGTCACCAACATGCTTGAAAAATTGCTTGGAACCGGGAGGAAAGACCGCAAGGGGGTATTTGGTGAAGTTGAGGTATACTATGGTGTTGTTGAGGCGCAAGGGCGAGGACGATTGCACATCCATCTTTTGATCTGGCTCAAGGGCGGCTTGTCCCCAATCGAGATGAAAAAGCGATGCGAGTCAGACCCTCAGTTCGCTGAGAAGCTGACAAAGTGGTACGATGATGTTTTTTCGAGGAACATGCCAGAGAATACGGTCCCGTATGAGCGAACAGAGGGGATGTACAAGAGACAACCAGTCATGAGCCGATCCATGAACCCGCGAGATCCGAACTTCTGGGAGTTGTTCAATCAAGACTTGCGGGACATTATCGAGAATGCTGGGATGGTCCACTCACATAATTCTACGTGTTTCAAACACCTGCCTAAAAATCTCCGGGCCCTCAGAGATGATGACAAGGATTGCCGTTTTCTTCTTCCGCGCGATATTGTAGAGAAGACACACTTTGATGAGGACGGAAATGTGGTCCTTCGGTGTAACGATGGTTATGTTAACGGGCACAACCCGCTGATTATGGTCGCGGAGCGTTGTAATATGGATGCCAAACCCATTGGTTGTGGAACAGTGGCTATGGCAATGTTCCAGTACATGGGTAACTACACAATCAAATCCTCAATGGATACAGCTTTTGTCTTCTCCGCCCTGTGTGCTTCGATCAAGGTATTGTCCACAAATACACCCATGAGCTTAGATGGTGTGATTGACTCTGATGAGCGTAGCCGACAGCTTATGGTCAAGACAGTCAATCATTTAATTGGAAAACGTGAGATGTCAAGCCAACAAATTGCTTGCGCCCTCATCAACAATCCCAACCACTATACAAATCGTGCTTACCCTGTCTTTTTTTGGTCCGGGATGCTTCGGGATCTTGCTCGCTCTGTTTTTCAAGAGGAAAAACCAGCCATATCTGACGACAACAGTGGACAAGACAAGGATGGAAATCAAGAGGGAGACATTGATTCTGAGGACAACTTACCAGAGAGACAGACCATTAGCCCACACGAAGATGACTCATATGTCTTCCTTACAAAAGAGTGTCTAGGTGTTACTCACGCGTCAAATGATGCAAATGAGGATGAGATTGAGGAAAAAATTGCGAGGAAGACTATGCTTTTCAACGACATCTTCTTCCGTCCTCCAGAACTCAAAGACATGTGTGCTTGGGATATTATGTGCCTCTATGCCAAAGAGAAACTACCGAAGTCAAAAACGCAGATTAAGACCTACCTACGCTTTAGCCCGTCACATCCGCAATATAGCACTCACTGTATGAAGAAAATTACAGACACCGAGAAGCCCAGAGTACCTGTATTGAAGGGGTATTCAATACCACGCCGTACATCCGAAGATCAGAGGATAAAGTATGCGGTCGTAATCCTGACATTGTTCAAACCGTGGGCGTCTGACGAGTCCAGTCCGCTCAAAGATCAAGAGGTACCTTGGATTGATGCTTGTGAGAGCCTGATTGCAGGCCTGAATCAGTACCACTTGAAGGTGATCGAGAACATGCAACTTCTTCACGAGAGCCGCGATGCAAAGCAGGATTACTCTGCTCAAAGACGACAAAGAAGAGGCGAGTTAGCCGCTCTGATGGGAGGCAGCCATTTCACATCAAACGGAGATGACGACCCAAATGATCAATACGACCCGGCTTGGGAAGAAGCTATGCAGGCTACAGTGGACCTTGATTCATTGGCTGAGACGAACTTTGATTATGAAGAATGCTCCCCCGACGTTGCAAATATAATTGTGGCCAGCAAGTCGCATGGATTCTTTGATGTTCGCACGCCAGACAACAATATCTCACGCCAGTATGCAAACTCTTCTCAAATCGCAACGGAGGACGATTATGAAGCAGCGGATCATGCATTAATCAATATTCTCAGAGAGCGCGAGACCCTTATGAAAGGGCGCTCATCTGCGGTAGCCCGGAGCCGTCAAAAAATTCAGGGACTTCACCGGCGTATGGATATTGAAGTTCCCTTACCTTTTTCAACAACTATCCTACAGGAACTGGAACAAGCAAGACTTCGCTTTGAGCGTTTTCATCCCGAAAAACCTGGTGGATGGACGGAATTATTAGACTGGCAGCAGTTGGCCGTCATGCTATGTGACAAGTACAATCTGAACGACAGACAACGCCTGGCATTCCTGCTACTTGCAGACTGTGTCGGCAGGCAGTTAGCATCCGAGGCTCATCTTGAACCATTCCGCATGCTTGTAACGGGCCCCGGTGGCACGGGAAAATCCCAGATATTCAAGGCATGGTCGGAATTTCACCGTGAGCTGGACATATCTGGGGACCTCAGGCTCACTGCGCCGACAGGTGTAGTCGCAAGTGACATTGGTGGCTCCACCATCCATTCAGAAGCTGCGCTACGAGTCAAGAGGGAGAATATGAAAGCTGATACTCCCGGTGGGCGAAAAATTCGGTCTGAATTAGAGGAGAGACTTGGTCTACTCCGGACATTGATTGTTGATGAGATCTACTTTATGGAGCCAACTGATATAAGCTTATTGAATGAGTATTCCTCAATGGCGAGGGGAATCCTGGATCATCCTTTTGGTGCCCTGAACATCGTAACATGTGGTGACCCTGCACAGCTTCCTCCACCCGGAGCACCCTCATTATTTGACCGAGAGCTTGTCCGGTGTTTCGAAACCAACCGTTTAAACGCACTAAATGAAAAAACCCAATACAAAGTCAAGGGTATCCAAGCTTGGCACCAAGTAGATCACGCCGTCGAACTTACAGAGATCATGCGTCAGAAGGGAGACGATATTCTGATAGACATTCTTGGTCGGCTACGAACAGGTACATGTACGTCTGAGGACAAGGAACTACTAGATAAACATGTCCTCAGTAACCCAGAGTGCTCACAAGAAACGAGAAAACTCACGGATATAACTCGATGGATATCCGATCCGTCAAATGCATGCCCGCTGATCACTTACACAAATGCTGCCCGAGATGCTCATAATTTCGAAAGTGCAAAAGCTTTTGCCGGCGCAACCGGGCAGGAATTCGTGGTTTATCACTCCACCGACACACGGGGTGCCAAAAAGAACCGACGAGAACTCAAAGGTGGTGCGGCTGAGGCTGCCTGGAAAGTTCCTGTTAAAAAGGCAAAGGATCTTGGAGGAAAAGTGCCCCTAATACCTGGAATGCCTGTGTTTGGAACAGAGAATATCGCTCCGGAGCTAGGTATATCAAAAGGCAGCCAGGGAACGTTGGTCTCTGTAAAATATAGTGAGAAACATGGTCGGAGGTATGCTGTTTCGGCAACAGTAGATTTTCAGGGTTACGTCGGGAAAAACAAAGACCATCCTCACCGTGTAACTCTGAAACCCAGCTCACAATCCTTCAAATTCAAACTACCCAATTCATCGCGCGAGTACACAGCATCGCGTTCCCAAATTCCTCTAATACCGGCGTTCGCATGTACATCTCACAATGCACAAGGCAGATCCATGAATACCGTATGCGTCGACCTTGCCAGTTGTAGATCAATTCAGAGCGCCTATGTGATGTTATCAAGGGTGAGATCATTGAAGGGGTTATGCATACTACGACCGTTCAATCTGAAAAAGGTACAGAATCATATTTCTGAGGAACTGCGCAATGAACTCAAACGGACAACTGACCTCAGTGTAAAAACTGCTCAGTGGGCCCAAGTACGCCTTGAATGGTACACATCGAGGTTTGGTCCACTTGCACAGGACCTTGTAGCGCCGCCATAGGTAGTAGAATTTGATTTTCCAGAGATGAGCCACACTAATTTGTTTCGTGAGTTGAAAATGAGAAGGAGAAAAGGAAATTCAGACCGCGGCGCCAAACCGCTCATGTGACGGTCACTCCACTTCGTTGATTTTGACCACCAGCCAGTCGCGTATTCTGTCATCCGTATCCACCTCAGCAACACCTAGAAACCTATAAAAACCATGCGGAAATATGGGAACTCGTTCAATACATCTGCTCATGTCTTCCGAAAGTCCAACCCCCAACAATAACCAAGCTCCCGAATCTCTGCTTGACCCACACGAAGTCCCCCATCTCCTCCAAGAGTTGTCCGAGACTCTGCTCGAGCGCGTTGCAAAAAATGGCACGACTTTCCTCATCAACGGCGAGCGGGTCAAAGAGCCATTTGAGAAGGTTCTTGAGGCTTCGATTGTCTCACCAGACCCTGAGGGCGGGTTCTATCTAAAGTACAAGTGCGTATCTATCCATATTTCATCCAAATTTGCTCTCATTCTTGCTTTCATCATGCTTTTAGAGGGTCCCCAATCGAGTTGACGATTGTTGCAATGATACGGGGAAATTATGGCATTATCAACTCACCCTGCGGGACAGCCGTTCTCCCCGAGTGGAAGTCACCAGGCGCGATCCTTCCTCCAGGTGTGACAATTGTTGAACAACGGAAGCCAGGGTACAACCTGTGGGAGAAGAGGACGAGTATCCGCGATATTGAGTGGGTCGAAAATATGTATGTTTGCGGTTTTGGGTCTTTGCATGTGTCACGCCATGACCTCGTTTGTTTTGACCTCGTAGATTTGAAAGCCATTGGAAAGGGGCAGTCAAAGGAAAATCAGGTGAATGGGGTGCAGCGGCGGCTCCCATTGCAAAAGAGAAGATGATGCTGATGTGCGAGATTATGAATAAAAAGTTTTCGGTGTGTTGAACGTTCATTCTCCTGATTCCCGTGTCTGACATTGATTTTGGGTGCAAGGACCATTCGAAATCTGCGCTCAAACTCGACCCTGCTGAACATCTTCACCCTCCAGGTCATACCATGTATGCCTATGCTTCCCGCCAAGTTTTTGTGTCCAACAACCAGGCCCTCGACGTATGTTGTTTCTCACTCGCACAGCCAAGCCCGTTAACATCAGTACAGGAAGGAAGAGGAAGTGAATTCGTCGATCCTTTTGGCATCCTGGAGGGTCTTGGCGCACAGGCCGATGTGCGGTACAACCGAGTCCCTGAAGTGCTGGTCCGTGACCACGTCAATGGAAAGGAGGATGCCATGTCCTTCCACGAGATTCACCTCCTAAACCGTGCAAGCACCGTCTTCTCGATAACTGTACAACCACGGGTACGTTCTCTGGCTTGCCACTGTACTTACTTATCCTCACTTTCAACTATCTACTTCCAGGCCTTCCAGAAATCCGTCAAAGACAGGAACAGCTCGAAAAAATGTCTCGGTTGGTGTCATGAAGTGCCGCTTTTCCCCCTATCTTTTCCTTTCTCAGCGCCTATTCCCCTTTCAGCGCTTACTTGTTTCTTTGACGCCTACCAGACGCCCGTTTCCCCTTCCCACATATTTCCTTCTCACACTATTGTCTTTTACTCCTTCTTCACGACCCATTCATTCTATTGTTCTTATTTGTCTTCTCTCATCTCCTAGTTACTCATTCCGGACTCGCTATTGTCTTATACTTGACTACTATTGTTTCCTTATTGTTTTCTTATTGTCTTTCCTATTCGTTCACGACTCATATCTCAGACCTCTGACTGGATATATAAGCTAGGTAGTTTACACCTGGTCCCTCATCTTGACCTCTTGTCGTTGGGACCAGGTGAGTAGTTATTTCTGTCTTCCTCTATCTGCAATGTATCTGACTTGTCGTTGGGACCAGTCATCTACCTGTTCTTGCTCTTTGCTCGCCATCTCTGTCCTCTCTGTCGTCGTCTCTGTTAGTCGACTTCTGCCGCCGTCGCCTCTGCAGTCTTAGCGTCTAGCGCTTTAGGACAGTTGGGGTTTTAAGCTGGTCAACATCCGGATTATTGGCAAGGTACGCCCGTCGCCGCAGCTGACTTACACAAGCTTTCAACTCACGCACTTATCAGAGGGCTCCTCCCCCGATCTCAAGTCCACAGAAGTCCGTGAAAATTCGCAAGCTAGTGGAGACAGACTTTGAGGAGCCCGAACAACCGGAAACAAACAAGCGGGCGAGAACTTCTGGTAGTACAAGTAACTAGTTTGAATCTATCCGATGTAATACTCATAGTACGTACTGTATTCGAACCATTCTTTGGCCTACCCTAAGGTTCGGCACACGCCGCTTGCGGCCATCCCCCCCAGTCATAATCATTAAATACGTGTATTCCGAACACATATCTCCAGCGTAGTGCCGACTCAAGACGACCTGGAGCCTGGAGTCTCGACTCGGAACGAAACTCCGGAATTTCAATTACCGTGACTCCGAATTATCCGGGACGTTGCTCGCCGGCTCCGAATGTTGGTTTTCGACGACCATGTCGTGCTGCAATTCGTCGTCCCTTTTCACGACAACTACCCGCAATATCACTCAAAGTCAAAGCCAACGAAATAAATCCCGGATCAAGGCGTGTTCGAATTACGCCAGATCGTTTGATGATAATTTCGAGGTGTTCAACGTCGATTCTACGCTCAAATCCAAGCCTCGCGAGGTTACAAGGTCGACAAACGGGATTAGGCATCTAGCAATCGAAGGTTACGACCTCTGAACTGAACTTGTATACATCATTTGGGATCTAGGGCTACGACGACAATCTCAAAGCGCTTGTCAACAAATCAAGCTCGAGCCTCGAGACTCTGGAATTCTGGTTCTGGAACGCTCCTATCTGCTCCATCCGCTAGCTCAAGCTCTCCAATCTCACGAGTCTTTCCGAGACATGACAAGGAGTACTAAAGGAGTATACAGCGACCCGTCTGGCGACGTAGTGAGCTGACTTGAGTCTCTGAAGAACCTCCATATCCACTGGCGGATTATGTTCGCGAGCGATCCGAAGTATCTTGAGATGAGAAGGGAAAAAAGATGACTAAACAGGACTGGGAGATGTCAAGATAAGAGGATATGAGTCGTGGAGGGAGGAATGGCGTGAAACGTGAAACGGCTCGTCACTCACACCATTCACATTGTCACCAGAACTTTCTCTGGACGAAGCTCATCGACGCGATCTCGGTATTGCAGGTATGAACCAACGGTGATCCAAATCTGGAGTATTAAATGCGTAGGAACACCCCCCTCATCGATCGATTGGATGTGAATTCTGCGCAACGTAGATGGGCTGAGCGATACTGCGTGTACGGTAGTACACGGTGTAATTTCAGAGGTGAGTTGTCCTCGTTTTTCGCTAGAATGAAGTTATTTATGATCTGGATCTGACAGGAGTGGGAATACCTGGGCGTGGTATTCGTGCGGTTGACTTCTCTGGCTGTGTGCGGTGGGATGGTTCATGAGTATTCTGTCTTTCCGCTCAGTTGACCCCAATACACTTAACGATCATATGAATGGAGCGTTGGTGCTGTTCCTTTGCACGTTCGAAGTTGACAATGGGCTGACCACGAGATCGCCACTGCTCTGAAAATGTTATGATCATTTTCACGATGGTACAAGCGCTCATGGGAGATACGGAGGAGATACAACAGGATACGACCCGTGTAGAACATGAGGTAGCGGTGAGGCTGGACTCATATAACGTGTGTCGTGTTGGACACTTTCCATCGTTCCCTCCCCCACTTTGTACCTTCTTTCATACCCGCTTCCTTCCTGTTTCTTCCCCCATCTTGAAGACATGGCTACTTACTTCTCTCATGCCCAAGGCACGACTATCGGAGACCATGCTAGCTTCCTGAGCATAGCTGGAAATGCGAACACTTACAACACTTACAATCACAATTATTCGCAGAGGGACCGAATAAATGTGGTAGGCGTCGTCTTGTCCTGCCATCATTCACGAAGAGTCTAACTCTTGTCTGCAGAATGGAAAGACAATTAGGGTAGTAATGGATAGTGACATCCATTGTCTTCGCCAACAATCATCTGAGATCCTAAGCATCAATGTCAAGCCGGATGACGAAGCATCAACATCTTCAAAGCCGCAAGCTGTCAGATTGAAGAAGATGGTACAAACCGCCGAGATAGTTGGATACCAGGGAAGATTCACAGCGACTACCCTCGAGCCGGTCAAGGGGGAGGATCAAGATTTATTCAAGAAGGTGGGTGTCGAGTTAGGAATGAGGCGAAATCATACCAACGATTATCCGCAGATAGTAAAAAGCACCCTACAAACGGCAGTGTGTCATCGGTGAGTCGGCGAGGTTTCTTTTTGCTGTCAGTCATATTCATGGGATGTTGCAGGTCGGCGTTGCTAACTCAAGTATTTGCGGTGACCGAGTCGGACGCGATGACAATGTTGACATACAATGGTGAGTTTTCTCATTCGGCGTTTCGAGTAAGGGGGCTGAAAGGTAGGAGAGCTCACAAATGGGATGGAGGCCGTCAGTTGGTACTGGAATAAGGATCGCATTATCGTACACTACTTGGATTGGATATTTGTACGCCTATCATTTGAGTTTCTCTTCCCCGCTGAGTGATGTTCTTAGATGTGTGCGCTTCAATCTTTGCGCGACGACAAAGCTCTGACATTTCCGGTGAGCTTATCTATTTTTAGCCTTGACCTGTCAATAACAGCAAACAGGTTGCAAATCGTCAGGGGGACTGGTCGATTGACTTGAAAACACTGACCTGGCATTACAATCCCGCTAACATCTCCCTCAATCCACCGAGCGAAGAAGACCTCCGACCATCCCTCAACCACTACCCCCCACTTCGCCAAGACGCTGTTCCTCAACTCAATTCTACTGAAATCATCGCCCACGTCGAGAAAAACCTTGGCGACTTTCTGTACCTGATTGCGGCAGTTGAAGGGAGCTGGATCGACAATCTGTCAAAATATGCCCAAAATGGCCTATTGACGTTTGGAGTGATTGTCCAACGCGGAAGACCCGGAACCCTCGCCCACTTTCCCTCCACTCCCACACCCAAGTTGTTTTGCGAGAGTTTCAGTCCCGACGTTGAAGCCAGCTATTCCAACTCGGGTATGTCCACCACTTGAATCCATCTTTCTATTGCTGACCTTTTCAGTTTCAGGGCGAGTAGACCTCTCCTTTCGAAAGACTGGCAATGTCAACGTGACTCTTCGTTTTGGCTTGCGCATCCCAAACAACGACCTTCGTGTTGCCTATCTCTGCCAGTCCTTCCCCTTCTATGATGGCTGCCATGACATGCAGGATGTTGGTAAGTGTTCCGTCACACACTTCTGGTTTTCTTGTCTGAATTCCCCCACTTGCTCAGTTTATATCAATCAAGTTGGATTCCGCCTCAAAGGCATCTTCTGCGAAGACCCCACAACACGTCCGAAGCCCGCATACCTATTCATTCGGCCTTTACACACCGAGCTCATCAATGGCCTACACTGTTTCTGCCATTCACCCTCTCAAAACATATTCTACTGGTCTAATGACCCACAGGGAAGGGATGTAATAGCTGAGGAGGATTGGGAGAGATTGGGGATCCCTGAGTTGAGAGTGCGAGGATTTATTGGGTCTCACTGGGAGGGCTACAATTATGCATTTGTTCGGGAACTACTGCACTTGAAGAATCGCGCCTTGGATGGAAAGCAATATGCCCGTGAGCGTGGATATCCCGAGTTGATACCCGGTGCGTCGCTTTTTCTCTCCCCAAACCGACACCGCTGATGCTTTTTACTCAGGGGATCCTCACGACACTACCAGATTTAAGGAACTCGACTCTTCCATGCCGGACTCAAAACCAGAAACTCCTCTCTCACGACTCACATCACCATCAACGTACTCACTTGTGGAGGCACCCCTGGAACCCAAACTCGAATCTGAAGATGCACCTGTGGTGCCAACACCAAAGGAAATCATGGTGACCCCAACTCGCTGGGTCAGAGGGTTCTTGAACAAATTCTGTACGTATTGATTTAATTTCATCCGGTGTTGAGAACCTTCCTCACCAAAGCATACAGACAAGTCGCTCGACAGAAGCATGAACACGCCAAAATTCGCCGGTACGGAAGAGGTTTCTGACGAGTGGGCGTTGGTTTCCCGGGAAGATACAGTGTAGTCCTTGTCAGATTGTATGTATATGAGTATGACTGGACCTCCCTGTTCGCTAGTGCTACGACTGTGCTTTGAGACGGAGTCTCCGGTATCTGGGTTGATTTGACTGTAGCATTTCATAATTATAGCTCCGTGACTTTCCTTCCTCGATGATATCTCGATCATGACGCCCTCAATATTTCGTGCATGAACAACTTTGAGTTCTTGAGGTTCTGATGTCCCCTTGGTCGAAATGCCATTGAAAACAACTTGGTTTCGACTCGATCGCCCAAGGTGTCGGCGGTTCACAGCACTGGTTTGCTTGAATTACTCACTTGATACTAGGCATTGTTCTGACGATCCTTGCTCGCGGTGTCTATAGACTATAGTAGGGTCTGCTCATGGTCGAGATTGAACTAAGACCTGGGACTATCGAATTCGGTCACTCATCAGGGGAGAAATGCGCCTCGTTCCTACGTTCCGGCGTCTTCTGTTCGTGTCGGACTGATCTTGTGAACCGTTCAACAGACACTATTCAGGAAGCGGGTGTAAGGGCGCAGAGCCTTTCGGGTAGACTTTGATATGTATTGTTGAACTTGAGCCCATCTTTGACATACGAGCTATTTAATCCCTTCGACATTGCGGATTGCCCTGACCGACCTCTGTTCATTCACTTTGATTTAGCTAGAAAACTTGAAGTCTACTGATCTCGAAAGTCCGCATTGAATCCCGAAAACCCACTGAACCACGCGCGACCCTCAGACACACTTTCCCGGTAAAGGTCAAAAACATCTCCATCCCGAATCAACATCCCACGAAAGATGTCGAAACCCCTCCTCTCTCTCATTACCCTCGCCTCCGTAGTTGTGGCTTGCAACCCCGACTTCGGTGGCCGCGAAGTATCCATTGTCACCAAAGACGGTTCGATGGAATGGGGGTGGGGTTTGGGCGGTCTGTAATACCAGAACGCCGATAATGACGACTCTGAATTCCTCGTCGTACGTGTATCGGGCTGGCTGGCTTTGTTTCCAGCGTATCATATCTGGTAAGTTGGATAAACTCGGTTGATTGTATTGGTTTTTCACGTTCTGGCAGGGCATTCAACTCGACAGAAGCCAATGGTGTAACCCAGGAGCCTCGCAGTCGTCCTCCCGTTCTCGCTTGGTCAGGGAGGTGCAACTCCCACTCATTCTCATTGCTCACCTGTATCCTATCCCGAGTCCCACATCCGCTTGTGGCTTCCAGCGAAGGTTCGGTATTCACGATTGACTACGCCACCTGCTCCTCAACACCAGCATCGGCGTTCCCAGGTGGTACATTTGCAAGTGACTATGGGCTGGGGCAACACTCGGCATTGTACTTGGCCAGGCACTCGTTAGGCCAGCGAACGGCTCATTGTCGTGCTCCGTGGACGAAGGCAAATAAGTAGCAATACTACTACTGACATTGACTACAACACTGAATTGAAAAAAAAAATCGAAAATTGTTAGCCCCATCGCCACACAAAAATAAAATGTGAGACGCACGTATAGTATCCTGAGTCGATTCTGCTGACACTCCATCTGTCGTCTGTCTGGTACCTCGTCGAGATCGTGTGGCGTGAAATGCCATTTATCCTTCTCATAATTCCCAGGTTTGAAATGCGGTGGTTCGTATTCCGATGGCGTGTCCTCAGTATAAAACAGCTCGAAAGACGCGTAACAACGTTCTACCGGGCTATTAGAACATGGATGCACGCTGATGTTCGATTTACTTGGGAGGACGTCCATGCACATCATCAAGGTGATGCGACTGTTCAACAAGGTCTGTAAGTCCAACATCCCGAGCCTCACCTTTACGTTCTTCTTCACATCTTTGAGTGTCGGAACCTTGCCCTTTCTCGCCGAACATTCCGTATTCCTGGTACCCAAGGAGTTAGTTTTGCGAGGCTTGCTGGAAACATATTGAATCGTTGAGTATCCTATTCGCTTCGTCTGTGTAGCCACGGCACCTGTTCTACATACACCTGGTCAGAAAGCTCCGATTACGAGCAGACAGTCCCATACCATTATTTTGAACCCATTGGCGTTTCCTCTCTACCCATCTGGTGTTGAGAATCTCGAGTTGGATGAATATGATCTTCCGTCCTCTGCGGTCGTGAAATAGCCTGCAAAGAGACCATCGGCTGATTTCTCGATACAGAGTCCGCCAAGCTGTAACGCTCACTTTCGACAAAGGACAAAGTTGTCTCGAGGTAGAAACTTCCTTTATCAGAGATAATTACAGTCAGGTTTGTAAGACTGCTGAACGGAACATCGTACCTCATGAAAGTTATACAACCCAATCCTGCTCTCGACAGCGTCTGAACCACGGCAATGCTCTAGGCAGCGAAAGCAGCTTGTTCTGTGCGGTTTATCTGTGCTTGCATACTCGTGGAAGGAAAAGGATGAGGGAGAGGAAGACCAAAGTCGAGAGCACGTCGTGGTGGTAAAGAGAACCCGCGATAGGCCACGGACGATCGGTCCATTTGCTATTCATCACATGTGATCGTGCTGATCCTAGCGCGTACCCAGCCCGGCGCGATGCGACTCTCTGTCTGTCCGAGCACATCGTATTCTTTTGCTCTACAGAGAGCTCTTGTTCAATGTTCCTTCTCATCTTGAACTTGAGACTCAACCTTCTTACTTCTATCGTTATTGTAATTGTATAACGTGAGGTAGGGGTCGGATTCGCATGCCCATTCCAATCATCAACCAGCAAGTGGCGATTGCAAGAGTCAGTGAGTGTTTATAAACGTTACAGCGAGGTTATACCAGTGGGTTATAGTGATTATTAAGTAGATATCGTGACGAGGGTGAGCACATATAGAGTACGTCTAATTTACGCCGATATATAAGTACTGCACGTTGAGAAGCAAACTAGGATACCACAATCAACTGTGAGCCACCATGTTGCAATGGAGGGTTGTCGAACATCTCCAGTCGTGTCTGAGCTTGCAGGGGTCGACATTGAATTAGAACTCTTTTCTAGACCTGTGTGCAAGAATCGATTAGTGCGACTCGGTAAATACGTATGCAACTTACCTGAGACGTGGATGTGATTACAATTCGAAGTCGTGGCACCTTGATCTTCATGCTGTGGTATACCGTATAGTGGACGAGTGCTGTATATCGCCGGTATCAGCTCTTGAGCCTTGGCCGGTGGGGCAACCTAGAATAACAAGAGAATCAGGTGTCCGAAGTCAGATAAGATGGCATGGGCTGCGAAGCATACCTCCATGTACCACTTTGAATTGATACAAGTCTCCCATTAGTCGAAAGACGGGGCCATCGTATCCGAGAGATCGAGCAAAGTCGGGTCAAAACCTTGAAGAAGTTGACATCGGTATATCAACTTGTAGTGGTCAGTGTTCGAGGAGTATGAGACGAGGTATCTGTTCCTGAAGTCGACCGCGATAGGAAGCCTAAGGCTGCGAGTCACATCGAATGAGAGAGGAAATTGACTGCTTTCGTGGAATGACCAGAAGTGCAGGGAGGACGTCATGTCTTTGAAAAGGTCGGGAGGAGGCGGACGAACAAAAAGGTATATTGGCTGTTCAAGTCAGATGTCGCCAAATTGAGAAAGGTATCCTAACAGTGACGCTCGAGGGACGACGAGCTCTGAACATGCGTCAAAAGGCGAAAAGGGTAATGAGGAAAGTGACTTACTGGGAAAACTGACATCTCCTATCATCGTGGCTCTCCTCAACTGCCTCGCCCCCAGCGGCACAGGCAACAAGTCAATCGGAGAAGGCAACGCAACACGACTCTTTTCGTGTTCGTCTACGAGAGGGGAGGCGGCGAGGATGTGTACGAGAGTAGGTGATCGGGTTTCAGAGTCTTTGAGTTGGACGCCTCAGATGGGGACGGTGAATTGGTATGAGAGTGGTTGCGGGGATCCGTCGAGACGGTGACTTCTTTTGGGACGGTTGCTTCTTTGAGAGAGTGATCATCGCGGAGATGACCATCCGAGTTCCAGCGTGGATGGACTGCTCGGAGCTTGTTGGAGGACTGGGGGTGGGCGTCAGCCGAAGAAGACGAATTGGAACTGGGGAGATGACTAGGACTGGTTGGAACACCCCAATCGACCGAGACGTCCTTGACAGGAGGCGTTCAACCAGCAGCCAGTAATCTGATGCAGCTGACGAAGATGTCTTCTCCTTCAACTGCAAATGGGCAAACGCCGTTACCGGCGAGGGCGATGTCTTGGCATATTTGGGTGAAGACGCCGCTCCCGATGCCTAGGGCATCTCCAATCGAGTGTTGTGTGAGGTAGAAAGGGACTGGGCGGATGAGACGGCGAAACATCGGTGCGTCGAGTTTGTCGGCATGGATGACGAGGACAACGAGAGGGACGGTCGAGGTGGATGGAGTAGGGGGTGATGGTGAAGGATTTGCCGTGGTTAGGACCAAAGATGCTTCTTGTTGTCCCGCTGGTTTGGACGTCAACAGTGGTTCGTAGGCGGGTGAAGGAAGAGGGGGTCCATAAGATCCTGGGCACATAGATGAGAATGTTTCAAGGCCAAGAATTGACTTGACATACGAGTTATGTAGTCTCGAAGGTTTCGTGTGCGGGAATAGAGCCGACGCGACAGCGTAGGAGGCTCTTCCGTGGACGTACCCAAGTGGCCGACCAGATCCAAACCATCTCGAAACCATCTCCACGTCCATACCATTTTGCTCAGCACTAGACATCCCTTATATTCAACCACCCGCACCCTCCGCTAAATCCCATCCAATCGCGTCCTCTTCGTCGTACATATGTCGTCTGGGTGGGGAGAATCGAGACTAGGCCAAAGTGTTGAGGCCAGATGTTCGGAGTTGTCTGTGTCGCGCGATACGAGTATGAGTGGAAGAGTCGCAGACGTGAATCAGTCTCTCAACGAGAGGAAAGTTGAGTGTAAACTCGTCAAAGCCGCAACGTAATCGTTCTGACCCCGTGTGAGTCGGTCAGCTGATAGACGCGTCGGTCGCGTCCAATGTCGATGAGTCATCGTAGGTCTGGCTTTCTCGTCTTCCCCACTCATGTCCCTCTCCAAAACTCAACGGAACATCGAAGAGATGATTTGAATACCGGGCTGGGTAACAAGTAGGTCGAATCCTCAGGAAAGAGAACGAGGAGTAGTTTGATCGGAAGTCGACCAAGCCCTCCTCTCAAAAGACCTCGTTCGACATTGTCCATTCATATCCCGAGGTCGCTCGGCCTGCGAGCTACACAACGGAAGCTTGAGTCTGGATTGAACGCTATATCACGAATACCGCTCAATCCGGTGACGGAACCCATGAACGGGGCCAATGCTGGGACGTTATCGCCATCTTAGCGCTCGTGGTCAACTTTGACTGAAACCGAGATTCACGTCCTTATATCCCCATCTACGTCCGTCCAGAACCTGCAGGAAAACCTCAATCTCAACCTCATTTGGAACAGGAAGGCTCAATATTCGACCTGATTTCTCAGTCAGAGGGTGCAGCAGGACAACGATCAAGCTGTTTCGGTCTATTTCGTGAGTGTTTCTCATCCTGTGGAGTGTTAGAACTGACTGACTCGAAGAAACGGTCATAACTCGACGGCAACCCTCAATTTTGCTATAAAGCTGCTAGTCCTGGGCTGAAGGTGCGTGTTTTGCCTCGTTATGTTCGCGAACATCCGGCCTGACAATTTTTCTTTGTAGTTCAAATGTGCAATTGCTTTCCTGCCCTTCCAGTATACCAACGCCGTCATTTCTCGATGCTCTATGCATCCACGCGACGAATTCAATAACTTACACCTCAGTTCTCCCGTGTGCAACCAGAGAGTGAGCAGCACTCGAGACTCCTGATTCTCTCGCCGGACGGAGTGAAGATTCGACGATTGAACGAGACGAGAGAATAGAGAGCACTGGTAATTTAGAGGTATGTTCGACTCTTTTCCTATTTTTTCTCTCTCGGTTTCATCGCTCTCAGGGTGTCATCTTTTGGCCTTGACCTTCCTCCAGCATGTTCTTTACCTTTAAAGCATCTAAGCTAACGTTCTTTTCCAGCCCTCGAACCCAAACAATCCGGCCCTTTCTCTCAGTTCTTCGAGATCCAACACAGCACCCGGAATTTATTGGAACGAAGACCCCGCTTAGCCCATTCGACTAGAGCATACGACAATCGTTGCCAGCGGCTACCTTCTTCTCATCACAGAAATTCCCGAAACATACTGTACTGCGTTCGGATCAACCATCCTTGCTCCCCGCTGCTCGGCCGTCACCCACCCCACCATCTATAGCAATACTGTTGTCATGACTCGTCGTTCTGCCCATCGATGCGCAGATACCTGCCTCCACCACATCGGTTCTGCCGGGTACGGCTTAGCTACTCACACCTCCGACCTCGAGGCTTGAAGACCGGACTGGCAACGGCGTATACTCTGGAGGTTGAATGATCCCAGAAAGAAAAGAAGGAGGCACCCTGGCCGTGTCGGTTCCCGATTGAAGACGAAGGAGTAGTTGGTGGTCGCAGTGAGGTGGGTAGGGAGCTGGAACGGTAGCAAGGATCCTACGTAAACGTAGATGAAAGTGATACTGCGTGTAAGGGTGCAATGTCGGAGGTGAGTTATCCTCGTTTATCTCCAGAATTCAAGTTACTTATGATCTGGATCTGGCAGGAGCGGGAATACGTGGGCGTGGTATTCGTGTCCCTGACGGTAGCCTGTGTGCGGTGGGATGGATCATGAATGTACAGACTTGCGTGATGTTTTGGAAGAACCTCGACAGCGTATGCGGCTCTTCCGTGGACGCAGGACAGAATTCCAGCACCTCCACCCATGATCTGGTAAAGCATTTCGAAAGCATCTCTACTCAAACACATAGAGAGTGCATGGTGCGTACCGTTTTGCTCAGCACTCAAAATTCCTCGCCCTTACCTTAGATCCCATCTGATCGCGTCCTCTTCGTACTCATAAAAAAGTCACCATGTGTCGTGTAGGTGGGGAGAATCAAGACTAGGTCAAATTATTGATGCCAAATGATCGTGTCGCAATGCTCTGAGACCGATACGAGAACGACTGAGTGTCAGAGTCGCAGACGTGACTTAAACCCTCAACGAGAGGAGAGTTGAGTAAGGTAGACTCGCCGAAGCACGCATTCAAATTGTCGGAGTCTCAGTCCGTTCTGACCACATGTCGGTCAGCTGATATACGCGTCGAACACGTTCGATGGATCGAGTCGTCGTAGGTCTTCTATCCTCCGACTTTCCCGTCTTCCTTACTCATGTCCTTCACCAAAACCTCAATGAAACATCGAAGAGGTGATTCAAATGCCTCGCTGGGTAAAAAGCAGGTTGAATCCTCAGGAAAGAGAAGGAGGAGTAGCTAAATCCGGCGACGACTGTACCGAACAGGATTTGGGGGGCCGAAGCGCTATCATTCGAAGGGATTTTGGGAGGCCTGAGGCCTATGCGAGCCTACGGGTAAGAAACGGCGATCACGTCTATCAGACCAGCACTGACATACTCACAGAATCGCCGGGTTTAGGGCAATGAGGTCCTTGGCCACGCGAGTGTTGTCAACGCCGGAAACACGGAGCTGGAAGCATTGGATAGGGTGCTAGTAGGATCAATGAACATCGTGGGGAGATGCATGGTTAGTTCATGGTTCGCCTATCAGAATCGCAGCTGTGAGAGTGTATTTTTTCTAGGCGCCTGTTCTACATTTCCTCAATTGTTACTGGGACACGGCCCAGTCTGCTCGGTGCAGTTCTTGGATCGCCAACACCATACCTCTACTCGATCCCGGTCGATTGATCCATCCATCTGATAGATGTATTCTGAACACATACTTCTACTGTAGTGCCGACTCAAGACGACTGGAGCCTGGAGAGTCGGAACGAAAGTCCGGAGTCACCGTTTCCGGGATGGTGCTCGCCGGCTCTGAATGTTGGTTTTCGATGACCATGTCGTGCTGCAATGACAAGGAGTACTAAAGGAGTATACAGCGACCCGTCTGGCGACGTGATGAGCTGACTTGAGTCTCCGGAGAACCATCATAACCACTGACGCGGATTATGTTCGCGAACAATTCGAAGTATCTTGGGATGAGAAGGGGAACAAAGATGGCCGAGAGACATCAAGGTAAGAGGATCTGAGTCGTGAAACGGCTCATCACTCGCCCCACTCACCTTGTGACCAGAACTTTCTGTGGACGACGCTCATCCACGCGATCTCGGTATTGCAGGTATGAACCAACGGTGATCCAAATCTGGAGCATCGAATGCGTAAGGTAATCCCCCTCATCGATCGATTGGATGTGAATGCTGCGCATCGTAGATGGGCTGAGCGATACTGCGTGTACAGTGGTACGTGGTGCAATTTCGGAGGTGAGTTGTCCCTCGTTTATTTCTAAAATGAAGTTATTTATGATGTGGATCTGACAGGAGCGGGAATACCTGGGCGTGGTTTCGTGCGCTTGACTTCTCTGGCCGTCACGGTGTGCGGTGGGATGATTTTTGGATGGCCTGTCTTTTCGTTCAGTTGACCCGAGTACACACTTCATATTAGGATGAATGGAATGCTGTTAGTGCTGTTCCCCTGCACGATCGAAGTTGACAATGCGCTGACCACGGGGTCACCACTGCTGTGAAAATGCTATGATCATTTCTGTGATGGTACAAGCGCTCATGGGAGATATGGAGGAGGTACGACCTGATACGACCTGTGTGGAACATGAGATAGCTGTGCATGTGAGGCTTGACTCATATAATATGTGGGGTGTTCGTCACTCTCCATCGTTCCCTCCCCCACTTCGTACCTTTTGTTGTACCCGCTTCCTTCCTGTTTTTTCCCCCATCTTGAAGACATGGCTACTTACTTCTCCGAAGGCACGACTATCGGAGACCATACTAACTTCCAAAACGTAGCCGGAAATGCGATCACTAACAACTACCATTGTTCGCAGAGGGACCGGAAAAATGTGGTAGGCGTCGTCTTGTCCTGTCGTCATTCACGAGAATCTAACTCTTGTCTGCAGAATGGAAAGATGATTAGAGTAGTAATGGATAGCGACATCCATTGCCTTCACGTTCAGTCTTCCCAGATCCTTAGTGTCGACGTCGAGCCGGACGACGAAGCGTCAATATCTTCGAAGCCGCAAGCCGTCAGATTGAAGAAGATGGTACAAACCGCCGAGGTATCTGGATACCAGGGAAGATACACAGCGACTACCCTCGAGCCGGTCAAGGGGGAGGATAAAGATTTATTCATAAAGGTGGGTGTTGAATTATGAATAAGGTGAAATAATGCCAATGATCATCCGCAGATAGTAAAAGGTGTCCTACAGGCAGCAGTGTGTCATCGGTGAGTCGACGGGGTTTTCTTTTCCGTTAGTCATATTCATGGGATGTTGCAGGTCGGCGCTGCTGACTCAAGTATTCGCAGTGACTGAGTCGGATGTGATGACAATGTTGACATACAATGGTGAGTTTTCTCATCTGGAATTTCGAGTAAGAGGGCTGAAAGGCGGCAGAACTCGCGAATGCGAATGAGATCAGCAGTTGGTACTGGAATAAGGATCACATTGTCTTACCCTACTTGCAATACATATTTGTACGCCTATAATTTGAGTCTCCCTTCCCCGCTGAGTGATGTCCTTAGAACTATGCGGTTCAATCTTTGCGCGACGACAAAGCTCTGACATTTCCGGTGAGCTTATCTATTTTTAGCCTTGACCTGCCAATAATGGCAAACAGGTTACGTATCGTTTTGAGGACTGGTCGATTGATTTTCAAACACTGACCTGCCATTACAATCCCGCTAACATCTTCCTCAATCCACCGAGCGAAGAAGACCTCCAACCACTCCTCAACCGCTTCCTCCCACTTTGCCAAGATGCTGTTCCTCAACTCAATTCTACTGAAATCATCGCCCACGTAGAGAAAACCCTTGGCGACTTTCTGTACCTGATTGCGGCACGCGAAGGGGCCTGGATCACTGATCTGTCAAAATATGCCCAAAATGGTCTATTGAC